>ML269707.1:61715-87071 GCA_005239495.1 Nicotiana undulata
CCACCCCCCCCCCCCCCCAAACCCTCTCATTTACTCCTCTTACCCGCCGTCATCACTCCCCTCTTCTCTTAACTCTCTCGACCTAACCCTAGTTCTAAAGCCGTCACCGGCGTAGACCTTCACCTTATGATGTGCCCATGGCTTCTACGGCCAGTCCTGGCCTTCTACGCACCATGGCTCTTTGACTTCTTAGATCCTTGAGACGATCTCAAGGAACCCTACCAGTTCTGGGTTGAAACCTTGCTTATTAGCCTGTCTCAGGCCATTTTCTCGACTGTGAGTAAGAATTTCCTTTTGTTTTGTTACGAATCTATAGTCCCTTGACCTATTCTCTCATCTCTATTGCTTTTCTGGAAACCCTAGTACGATACTATTGATCCTTCTCACTGTATAGATCTGAGATGAATCGAGCATTATTACATGTTTTCCTTTTGAAATTTCTGGTTTAAATTGATTATTCTGACTTTTCCTAAACTAGGGTTCATCCCAAGTTGTTTTTCAAAGGTTTTTCTAACTCCTAAGTATTTGATAAATTATTTTTTCGTCTTCGTGACTAATTTGTGCAACAATACTTAAGCCTTAGTTGATTTTGTGTGATACTCTGATTCTTCTAACCTTTACTTCAATTTTGGGTATTTTTTGTGCTATCAGTGGTATTACTTTGCTCTATTTCTTGGACTTAAGCAATTTTCCTTGTTAAATCCAGTATTTTAATGGTGTTTGCCCCAATTAACCTCTATTAAGGTTTGAACCTGCTTTTTCCGACTAAGTTCTATGTTTTTGTGAGGTTTTTACTTAGTCTAATTTCTATTTATGAGAGTTGTTATTTCTTTCCGGAAATCAGTATTATTTTGAAAGTTTTGCTGATTGCTTTACTCTGTTAGAGATTCGTATGCATAAATCTTGTTTGTTTCCTTGTTTATGACTTTAATTTGATTACCTCTGCCTTAATTGATTGCGTATAATTTTGTGATTTGTACTGACTCCTTATTTAGTATGGCCCGACTTCTTTCCTTAATTAAACTCCTTAGTTATTACCGTTTGATCAATTACCCCTAATTAAGGGGTCTATTCCGACTTCTTTATGTGATTGGATTCTGTAACCTTGTGATTACCCCTTGATTGTTGGTTTCTGATTCTTTTACCTTATTTATCTACTCCTAAATTGCTATAAGTACACTCATTTTTTACCTCTTAACAAACGAACTTATTTCAGAATACTCTTTCTTCTTTCTCTACTATCCGTGCTAACTGTTGGTCTAGCCGGCTGAAAGCCAAGGCTAGACAGTGGAACTATACTTGCTTTACATTTTACACTTTACTCCTTTAACTGGTATGCCTCCAGTTCCATTCTGAATCCCAACTTTATGTGTTCCCTGCCTATTCCTGCACTAGTTCAATTGGCTTGTATCAATTGTTTTCCTGTTTACTGCTCTATTCAGCATGTCTAAATTATGTCCTCTCTTGTTCAAGTATGTAATCAGCATGTCTAGGTTTCACTTGTTTTTTTGATACTTGGCCAGCATGTTTATTCAATCCCTGTTACTCCCCCCTTCAACTAGTATACTCATGATAGTATCTTAGATGTATTTGATTGATCTTAATTAATATGATTAATGTACCCCCAGCCTCCAACATGGCTATTTCCACACTCTGTCTCTATGTCTTAATGGCCTATTACCATGAATGACTTGTTAAATCTCTGAACCAGTAGACTCTTGGTTGTTCTGTACAGTTGTTGTTCCATATGTTCCCTTTAGACCTTGTTTATGTGTTCTGGTTTTAACTCTCTATGTTCCCAACCCCCTTAACCCATGTTTGCTAAATGGTTATGATTCTGGACATTCTAAGTCTATGTGATTGTATGTTGAATATTTGTTCTTCCCAGAATTGATTTCAAAAACTGTTCTCCACTCTTATTAGTTTCGTAAAACTATTTCTACTCCTGAGAATCTTTTCACTCCTAAAAGTTATCTCCACATTGTTTTTTACTAAGTTTTTCTAAACTATGTCAATCACTCTCACTTTACTCTTAAACTATTAAGTTCTGCCCCTCCAGTGTGTGTACTTCCTAGGAATCCATGAGATTCCTCCGAACTCTGGCACACTAGGACCGACCCTTCCACACTGCACATAAGAAATCCTCTATTTGAGAATGGGTCTTGGTGTGAGAATTTCCCGGGATCCCTGAGGTCCTTAGGAAACTTTGACACACCAGGACACACCATTGGCTATGAGACTCTTGGCATTTGAGACTATTTTGAAGGCCTGGCATTCCCAGGTTTACTTTGGGCCCAATTCAGGCTCTCTATAGTTTAGTTTACATTTATTTATGTAATTCATTCACTCTTGTTCTGTAATAATGATCTTTGTAAATAGATATTGGGGCAAAAAGTGGAGGGATTCATATATGATTTTGTCGGGAACCAGGTAGAAATCATGTTTTAGGTTTGTATATTTGCATTAGAGATCATGTCCTAGGTCTATTGTGTTGTTCGCATTAGATATACTGCCTTAGGGTAATCACATCTACTGATCTTGCATATTATAAAACATGTTATAGTTCATTACTTCCTTATCACGCCAATTCTAATTCTGCATAAGTCCTAATCACATAGAAATCCTTCCATTAGTTTACTGTTGTCATCATGCCAAATAAAATGACCACTCTCTATGTGCATTATAAATCCTGTTTTTAGGACTTTATTTACATTCAATCATGTTGATGTCGCCTAAATAAATAACTGTCTTGCCTATAGAAAATGTTTAAAAACAGCCTCAACGCATAGACACCATGTTATAGTCTAAATATGTACGGACTCAACTGTTGTAACATTCATCACCTAGATCAGCATGCCTATAGGAGTTAATAACTTCAAGTTGTTTGATTGATTCCCAGAATTCTGATTGCATGTTTATAGGGTGTTTTAGATCTACGCCTAGGAAAGCCTTAGGTAATTAAAGTCTCATAAAAGAAAAAAAACTGTAAAATTATGTTCTGCTTATTTGTGAAAATGCCCAGATTCTACATGTTCTAAAATCAGTAGGAAAACTGATTAGGTTTATGTCACTTCGCTTTAAACAATGCTGCATATTCTATGTTTGAGATGCTCACCTAGATATCTTGTTTTAGGACCTTTTCCGAAATTCTCTAAAACCTGCTGTTTGAGACGTGCTTATTATTTGTTTATGTGTGGAGGTAAACATGTACCCCATTTAACTGTTTCTATTCTTGGCAGTCCTATGTGTTCTTTACTGTCGCTTAGATTTTCCCTTTTAAACACCTTACGAGAGTCTAGAACTTCCCTAAGATTAAAGGTCCAAAACACCTCCGGGACCACAAGGAAGGGACGGGTAATGCACGCATAGAGTTCGTTAATCAAAACCGCTTATATATCCGCTAATGGGAGGGTAATGGGTAGTAAAAGGATATGATGACTTGTGCGCTAATACCATGTGTATCCCCTCTAGTTGAGGAAGGATTACCGGGTATTTTACGGATGTGATCCTATAGGCTAATAAACTTAGGACTTCTCTATCCTTATACATATGTATTCTTAGACTGCATCTGCCAAAACTCCTTATTTTATTTACATATGTGTGCTTAGACTGTCTATCTACCAAAAAAAAATTCTTTATTCTTTTACATATGTGTGCTTAGACTGCTTATCTGTTACATGACTAATTCATTAAGTAAGTTTGGCCGGGACCCACCATTGTGGACCTCGAGGGGTTCCTAACACCTTCCCATCGAGGTAATTTCAAGCCCTTACCCAATCTCTGGTAATGCAAACTGGTTTCATGAGTTAATTACTCTAAGTTCCCTAATGCACCTTAATCCATTAGGTGGGGACTCTTCAACCTCTTGTACCCCCTTTCACAATAGGAAACGATTGTCCCAAATAATGTCAAAACCCAGACTCCGCGAAGGAAAAAGGGGGCGCGACAATAGGGAGAGCAGAAGCAATGAATATGCCCGATGCAAATCCTATAGGGAAACCCTCGAGGAGATCCATGCTTGGGGCTTTGATCTCTCGGAAGAGATAGAGTAGGCCAAGGCGGACGAATATGACGCCAAATTCCTCGTATATGATTTCAAAGATAATGAGGAGGAAGCCGATAGAGTCATAATCCCCGAGGGGAAAGTAGACTAGGTTTTTTCTTTCTGATTCTATGTATAGGGCTCTTAGAGAGTATTGTAAAGGAAGCCTTGTAATATTTCTTATATATATATATAAAGAAACCTTTAGGTTTTCTCCTTTCATGAATTTTGCTTTGCTTGTGTCTGTTTTTCTTGCCTTTCCAATTTTGACGTTTGTCAAAGATTAGCCAAATGAATCGGCCCTGAGGCTTGTTTAGGCTGGACCGTAGGCTCTTAGGCATTTGCCCTTAGGCATTTTTAGGTTGGCCCATAGGCTCTTACGCATTGGCCCTTAGGCACTTTTTAGTTAATCGTTTAGGGCTCAGTCCTTGAGTCGAGTTTCGACTTCGAGCTCATCGACCCTTAGGTTTATGACTTGGCCCTGATGCTCTTTAAGATGGCTTGTAGGCTCTTATGCGTTGTCTCTTAGGCATTTTTAGGCTGGCTTCTTAGGCTCTTACGCATGGGGTCGTTACAACCTCTAGTATGGCTATATTTTTCCCTCGTTAAAGACTTTTGTGAAGTTTTTGTGTTCGTCCGACTCTTTGACGGTTTGATAAGAACCTCGATTGTGAGCCATTATGTGACGGTAAATGAGCACCTTGGGAGGTTTCGATCTATGGCTGAATTGTTTCGAAGCCTTTTCATTGTTTGGAGCTAACATGAACATGATCGAAGCTCTTTTTCTTATGCCGAGGGTATCATGTTATTTTATGGCAACGGTCAGGCGTCCTCGAGTCGCGTTAGTTTGGACGTAGCCTTGTGATCGTAGTCATTATATTTGTCCGTAGATTTTTGACGGTAGTCGTTGTGTTTGGCCATAGCCTTTCGACCATAGTCGTTGTGTTTGTCCATAGACTTTCGACCGTAGTTGTTGTGTTTGGTCGTAGCCCTTCAGTCCTCGAGTGAGGTAGTCTTGGCATCTATATCGAGGTTATGCCTTTTGAGGGGTCTTACAAGTTCGAATATATAGCCTCGACTTTAATATCGGGATTATGCCTTTTTAAGTCCTTTCACATTGGATATGCCTTACTTGAGGTCTTACAGTTTTGATCATGCCCGAAGGCTTTACAGTTTTGATCATGCCCGGAGGTCTTACAGATTCGGTGTCGCCACATGGAGGGATCTCGGGCTCGAGGTTTCCCACTTGAGGTCTTATGACCTCGAGCTTTGATATCTTGACGAGGTGGTAGATGAAGAAAGTCCCCGAGACATCGAAATCCTTTGGCCCTGGAGCCGTTTCTGATGATAATAGCGACTTCTTCAAAGCGCAAAGTGTTTTTTATGGTAAAAGATACTCCTTTGATTACTTGGTACAAGTATACATGTTTTTGTCGTTGAGGCTTTGATTATTCTATGCGGACACAGTTCATTTGACCTTTTGGCCCGGTACATCATTTTCCTATCGAGGCCCTTTTTGGCTTATTTCGATTTCTCGGATGAGGCGATCTCCTAGGGGGGATGCCCTCCAGTATTCGAGGTTGAATGAAGAGAAGGCTTGAACACTTGTTGAGTTCTCCTTAGGTAGCATATACATATTGCCTCGTTAAAAACCTTATCGGTAAAACCCTTTCAGGATAAAATCTGATCTAAGGGAAAAAGAGCGCAGCGCATGCTTTAAAACCTAAGGTCTTCAAGCTGGAAGGTGCTTCGATTCTTTTAATCGTACACCTGTGTATAGGTTAGTGTAAAATGTAAAATAAAAAAGGAGACGGTTATACCTTAGCAGTGATGGCATTCGAGCCTCGATAAGCTTCAACTGCTCGTTTCGAGGACACAGTACGGTCCTTTATTCATTCCTTTGTCTGCAGCCGAGGATGTAGCTTGTGACCGTTACTTGGTTGTCTGCTTATCCTTTGGCTCCTTCGATGTAGAAGGTATCGATGCCAGTGCCACATCGTGCACCGCAAACTTCTCCCTTGTTGCATGTTGCTCCCCGTATACCATTTGTTTTTTGTCCTTCGTTGGAAACATCATCATTTGATAGAGGGTTGAAGGCACTGGTCTCATACAGTGTATCCACGGCCTTACGAGCAAGGCATTGTACCTCATGTCTCCTTTGATGACATGAAACTTGGTATTTTGGGTTGCGCCCGCCATGTTGACCGAGAGGGTGATCTCCCCTTTCGTTGTTTCGCTCGCCATGTTGAATTCATTGAGGACTCGAGAGGTGGGCACGATCTGGTCCAACAGTCCAAGCTGCTCCACCACCCTCGACCTGATTATGTTGGCTGAGCTATCTGGATCCACAAGAACATGTTTAATTTGAAATGTATTCACAAGAAAAGAAATTATCAGTGCGTCGTTGTGAGGTTGAGACAGGGTCCCAATGTCTTTGTCGCTGAATGCGAGAGTGTCCTCGGGTACGTAACCTCGAGTCCACTTTTCCCTAGTAATGGATATTTTTGTTCGTTTAACAATGGGTTCCTGTTTCATTTTTCATGTTCGCCTCTCTTGCCCGAAATTGATTTTTAGCTCGGTCGTTGAGGAATTCTCGGAGGTGCCCTTTGTTGATTGGTCGGACTACTTCCTCTCAGAGCTGTCTGCAATCTCTGGTCCTATGACCGTATGTGCCGTGAAATTCGCACACTAGGTTATGGTTCCTTCTTGATGGATCTGATAGTATGGGTTTTGGCCACCAGGTGTCTTTGATTTTACCTATGGCCAATACGATGTCCGAAATATCAATATTGAAGTTGTACTCAGACAGCCAGGGTGCTTCTACCGGTTCCGCGTGTCTTTCAAAACTGTCTCTACGTACGAGTCCCCGATGACTGTGACCTCGATCTTCCCTTCGGTCGTTTTGAGGTATGTTGCACCTCGGGTCGATCTTCAGTGTATGGTTGGTACCTTTCCTTTTTTGAACTTGGTTCCTTTGCAAGTAGCATGTTAGGATATACTGAGCTCGAGGGGGCTCCTAGTTGGTCGTCTTCGACCCTAATCTTTGATTGATATCGGTTATGGACATCCGCCCAAGTTATAGCGTAATATTTTACCAAGTTATGCTTTAGCTGCTTCGAGCTATTGAATTTCGTTCATTCAAGCCTGGGTGAAGGTCGCACTGCCAGTCATCGTAGACCGATGGTAATTCCATTCGCTCCATTTGAAAGCAAGATACAAATTCCCTTAGCATCTCGTTTTCCCTTTGCTTAATTTTGAAGACGTTGGATTTCCTTGTTGCAACCTTGATGGCGCCGACATGCGCCTTTATAAAAGAATCTGCCAGCATGGAAAATGAATTTACTGAATTCGGGGTTAGGTTGTGATACCACATCATGGCCCCCTTTGATAGCGTTTCTCCAAATTTTTCAATAGGACAGATTCAATCTCGTCCTCCTTCAAGTCATTTCCTTTTACGGCACAGGTGTAAGCGGTGATATGTTTGTTGGGATCCGAGGTCCCGTTGTACTTTGGGATATCGGGCATTCTGAACTTCTTCGGGATGGGCTTCGAAGCCGCACTTGATGGAAATGGCCTTTGCACGAACTTCTTTGAATCTACACCCTTCAAAATCAGGGGTGCACCTTGAATCTGGTCGACCCTTGAGTTGTAGGTTTTTACCTTTTTGTCGTTAGCTTCTATCTTTTTTTTCCGCCCGATTCAATACTTTTCGTGAGATCCTCGAGCATCTTTATAATAGCGGGGTTAGATGGTGACCCATTGTTGCTCGACCTCTCTGGTGAGTGTTCGAATCGAGGATCCATTTTCGGTGCTGATGTACTTAGAGTTTTTTATGGCTTTGCAGCTGAGAAATCGCCAACTGTTGTGCCTGCAACATTTCAAAAATGACGTGAAGGCTAACCTCTCTTTCCTCCTGAGCTGGAGTTTTCTGAGCCTCATGTTCGTTTTCTCAGCGTATACCCCTGTCAGTGTGGGATTTTATATTGATGTGTTGGGCGTTGCGTGAACCCATGCCCACGGGAGTTGGATCTGGTGAGTCCTCAAGGTTTCGCAGTGGTACACCATCACCTGAAACAACTACACGATTCTCTCCATGGTCCTCAGAGCCGTTGTTTTCATGTGCATTCATTGAGTTAGACATTTTGACCTGAAATCAAAGATTCTTGGACAAGAAAAGTGTGAAGGATAACTTGTGTTTTGCAGTAAACCAACACTAAAACAATCACTATTAGTTTTAGCCCCACGGTGGGCGCCAAACTGGTTACCTTGAAAATGGTAATTACAATTATATTTGATTTTGTGGTTCTAAAAATACGTGATTTATTTTAATACTAGTTGTTACGCAATAGATGCTAAGTGTGAATTAGTGAGATAAGATAAGAGTAAAATATAGTATGAATATGCAAACCAAGCTGCCTTAAATTGGGGTCTCGAGCTGGTCGAGATAGGGCCTCGAGGCCGAGATACAACGTCGATGGTGGATGGTCGATGGGAGTTAAACAGCTATAAGGGCCTCGAAGAGGATATTTATGATCAATGATGAGTAATAAATGAAGAACAATCAACGAAACGCAATAAATGTAAGTATTAAAGCAATACAGAGACAGTAGAGTATGTTTGAGTTGGAGAGCAGAGAATGTTCTTGTTTTTATATTCGATATCATGTGTGCAAGAAATGATAAGGGTCCCCCTTATATAGGAGGGGGAAATCCCAACATAGTACATGTATAATTATTACAAAGATATGCAGCTAGTACAACTATTTAATGTCACAGTATGGACTTGTACTATTCTTGTAGACTTGGTCAGCTCTAACCACGTGCCTTTTGGGAATTCCCGCTTGTCCATGATAACCACCGATTTGCGCCGCCCCGAGGTCGAGCATAGGATACCCTCGGGGTTGAAACTCGAGATGTGCCTCGAGCCTTCTGAAGACGGTCGGTGGAAAGCTATAATAATCATAAAATCGGTCTCTCTGATTTTAGACGTATACAGATCCATAAAATGAAAGTTGTAGCACTTTGTGTCTAGTTTTCATAAAATCAAACCATTTGGTATTTGGAGTTGTGTACAAAATGTTATGGCTGGTACACTATATGTTGTCCGGGAAGATGTTTAGAAATCGCAAAGAAGAAATTTGTGTTGCATAGGGCTGACTTTGGAAGATTATATCTCAAAATCTATAAGGAACTAGGAAATGAGCAAAAGATCAAAATTGTTTATCCTGGTGTCTATTTTTCATAAAAATAAACCATTTGTCATTTGTAGTTTTGTACAGAAAGTTATGGAAATTATACTAGAGGTTGTCTGAGAAGAGTTTGGAATTGGCTTTTGAGAATTTAATTCATCGTGAACGTGATGGGGGATCACGAACACGAAGACGATTCGCTTGGGCAGAGTATAAGTTAGCAAAAACAGGTTTGGCTCAGTTCATCTCAATTCCTCCATGGGAGCCGACCTAGGAAAAACTTTGGAGCTCCATCTTCATCATCTATGTCAAGGTAAGTGATTCCCACCTATTGCAAGTTAAATACTTGGATTATATATAGATTTTAACATTGACAACAACAACTACCCTGTATAATCCCACCAAGTGGGGTCTGGGAGATTTTAACATTGAAATTCATGGAAAATTAGTGGAAATTTGGGGTTTTGGTAGAAAACCTAGAAATTGATATTTTTGAATTTTGACCACGAATTTGGGCATGGAATTGAGAATAAATTATATATTTGAACCCGTTATGCTACGGGTAATGTTTATTTTCGAAAATCTTCGGAATTCCCGAAGGTATTTTTTATAGACTTTTCGAGCGGGGTAGGAAATTATTTAAATAGATTAATTATGGGTATTAGAACACATTTTGATTTGGTTTGCACATTGGATGCATAGTTTTGGACCGTTAAGCTTTGGTTTGAGGTGTTAGAGTGGCACCGGAGCCGGTTATGGAATTTCGGAGCGAGGTAAATCTCTTTTCTAACCTTGTAAGAGGGAATTAACCCCGTAGGTGAATTGATTTAATATGTGCTTCTATTTTTGGGGGCTACGTACGCACGAGGCGACGAGAGTCCGTATGTAGATACTAATTGTGCTTATGTCCGGGGTAGTCTAGGACCCAAATCATGTTATATTTGCGATGTTTTCACCCTACTTGTTAATTTAATTGCTTAAATCATATTGAAACTTGACTACGGAATCGTAAAAGGTTAAACTTTATTACTTGACCGTTAATGAGAATTGGTAATTCTTTTAATATTTGCCCCTTGATAAATCATGAATTGGTTGTTTTAATATATTTTCTCTTTTTGTGAAGCGGACCGAACACCTCGGTAGCAGATAGATGCATCTATGGTTCGTTCTGTTCGACCCTCGGCAGTGCATAGTTTAAATATTTTGTGTTGGATCGGGACGTACGACCTCGATATGAGTTAAGGATCATAAATCTTTGGAACTAATAATAATTGATATTGCTTCATTGGCTAGAAATAAATTATTAAATGACGAAAATAAATTTGGGAAATTCAATTAGAAGAAGAATTTTCATTTATTTTCTTGTTCTTGAGTTTTCAGCTGTTTCTACATAACCCATGCTTAATTATAACATCAATATTTTATGGTTATCCTATAGTAACTGTCGGTGTTGACCCTTCGTTACTACTTATTCGAGGTTAGACTAGATACTTACTAGGTACACATTGATTTACGTACTCATACTACATTTGTTGCACATTTTGTACAGGTACATATATGTTTAGTGGCCTTGTAGGCACAGAGGCACGGTTATTGTGGGGACTTGGGTGAGCTGCATCCAATGTTACGAGTCCGCAGCACACAGAGTCTCCATCCGAGTTATTTACACACTCCTGCCAAATTGTATCCTAGACAAATGTAGTATTTTTCTTTATTATTCCTAGTTGATGCTCATGCACTCGTAACACCAGGTTTTGGGGGTGCTTATGGGTTTTTAGTAATGTAGTTGTGAAAATATTGTCAATTACTCTGTAAATTTTATCTCTTACTATTTGAATTGAATGAAATTATGGATTTAAAAATACTAAAATGACTGATGCAGTTTAATTCTTGGCTTGACTAACAGCAGTGTTAGGCGCCATCACGACCATTAATGGATTTTGGGTCGTGACAAAATGGTATCAGAGAATTAGGTTGACTTAGGTCTCACGAGTCATAAGCAAGTCTAGTAGAGTCTTGCGGATCGGTACGGAGACGTTTGTACTTATCTTCGATCGGCTATAGGGCTGATTGGAGAACTTCACTTCTTGATTCCTTATTGTGTGATTTGATTCCTTTGAGGCTTATGCCTTTATTTCCTTCCTACTCATTCGTATTTGATGTTGAACGCCCTTGCCAATTGGGCACCGAGAAGTTGTAGTCGTAGTACAGACGTGGAGCAGAATGTTTCTCCCTGTGCATTCAAGCAAGTTATTATCGTTTTCTTGCAGAAGGATGTTTTGTCATTTCAACTCAGTAGCTATATTTCGGATGGTTTTGAGGCTATGCATATGTTGTTATGATGTTCATGAGTTATTATCTCTCGGTATTTGTGTAATGGTAGGGTGCTCATTTATGTGCCGACGTAGTGAATGACTTGAAAGGGGGATTTCTCGGCGCATGATGTAGAGGTTCAACATTTAATTCCAGCAAAGGAAAGGCAATCGTACTATAAAAGTTCAGGTTTGGGTTGATGGAGTAACGAGACTTGATATTTTCGACCGTGGTTGACTTCTTAATTGTGATGAGGTGTCATCCCCCTTGTTGAACGCGTTAAGGTTCACCAGCGCTATGGTCTTCTTCAAATTTCCTTCGGGGTAGGGTATTATGAAATGGTGTCTGAGAAGTAGTTGTCAGAGATAACGGAGTGTAACGATTTCAAAATCAAATTGGTATTTTTAATGTATATGACTCGAGAAGGATGATCTTCTAGGAGGCTTAGAGTTGATAGCGATTCACTGGTTCCGGTGCTACAGGTTTGGATTTTATTTGAGGCAACATTTGGGCAACGAAGAATGAGGAAGGTCATGGTGGGAGGTGTCTCACTATGGTTGAATTACTAACAGGTCAAGTATGAAGACCAGAGGTTGAGCAGTTACTTATAGAAGATGGTTTAGCCGAAGTGGGAAAGTAGCGTATGGATTATGCGGTAGGATGGCCACATGACACGAGAAACATTTGGAGTGATTTGGGATTCATGGTGGACTGAGATTAGGTCTACATACTTAATTTGGAATGTTGGATACTATACTGAGGAAGATCGGATACGACAAAGAGAAGTTTGCTTGATACGAAGGGGAATAATATGACTTCAGATTGGAATATATTGTCGCACTTTTGGTTGATGTCAATAGGGAGTGAACAGACTTGTACAGCTGGTGAACGAGCACGGGCTCAGGGGGGTTTACTGATTTTGTAGTAATGGCACCCTGTGCAGCATCATTGGAAGATGTCGGCATGGAATTTCCATGGGTGGGTTATCTATTGTGAACAGGTTAGTGGTTTCATGGTGTTGATGAAGCATCTATGAAGGATTCTACTGGATATCCAGTAAGAGGTCGAATATGTGAATATGGCTAGTGATTCAGAAAATTTATGAAATGTTTAACTGAAAGATTTCGAGAGGCTTGGCGAGTTTATCGTGCGAGATCATAGTAATTTGGAAGGAAGGATATTGGTGGGTTCCAGGGTTAAGAAATTATAGCTTCAAGCTATGTGGGGGAGCCCCACTGTCTACGATCGGATTGTGTGGTTGTCTGCTTTTGCGGTTTCTTGTCAACGGTGTATCGGTCAGTCATTATGACTAATGAAAGAAAAACATCAATGGTAATTCGGGCAGATGATTTGAGGAATGTGTGTTGTATTTGGGCCTTACTGATTCATGTTCAGGTTTTGGGTAGACTCAGAGTTTATGCTTTGTGTTTATGTGATGTACAAGGAAAAGAATTCAGCCGATTGCTCCTTGAGAGGGTGTTTTTGTGCCAGCAGAGCCTTGGAGTTTGATCATATTTGGGAACAAGTCAGAGTGGGTGACTCTCAAAAATGGTCCTAGTTGGTTCAAAATTTAAGTGTGGTGCCTGAGGATTTCGAGTCCGTGTTATGGATAAGTATCGAGCTTTTGCAGTGGATTATGAAAAGAGGCTTGCGGTGTTCTAAGTTATCATCGGTATGCGGTGTAGCATTGGAGGAATGGGAGAAAATAACTTTGGATTAATAAAGGATTTATCAGAAAAGGTGTACCAGTTGAAGATACGAATGTGCGCACAAGGAGGGTATGAGATGGTTTGTGGATTTTGAGACAACATGCTCTCGTGAAATAGGGTCATTATGGATGAGTGCATATTGGGTTCGTCATATTTTAAATGGAGTTATTATTATTTCTAAGGCAAGTCTAGAGTAAAGTAGAAGAATTCGGATCAGTTAGCAATGGTTGAATTGGCATGATGGTGGCAATGATCATTTCCTTCAGCGTGTTAAGTTTTATAGGTGATTGTGGCAGTACGTGCGAGGCTTGACGGCCTTCGTAATTGATTTTATTTGGAGGAATTCGAGTATTATGGCCCGTTATGTGTACATGGATCCCGTAAGAGTCATGGTGGTTTATACCACAACTTGAGGTATGTATTTTTTGTAGTTATGGGAATTCGATCGCGTATTACAATGGTTTTCCATAAAGGAGCTAAGTAGGGTTGTGCACGGATCAAATCGGATCGGATTTAGCATATTTCATATTCGGATTTCGGATTTCGGATTACAGAAAATGCAATCTGAATCCAATCCGAATTATATCGGATCGGATCGGATTTCGAATTAATATTATGTCTCAAAGTTGCAAACTAATGTGTATATTTCTTTGTAAAAGAGGCAATGCATTAAGAAAAATTCATGTTTATACAATTATGAGAGTACTATGGTGCCAATATAGCTAAATCTAGAAATTATATAGGTAATAACTTGGAGGAAGATGTAAAGGAAGTACTGATTATCCGAAATTAAAAGTATAGTATTTATACATTGCCTAATAATTTCGGATTTCGGATCGTATCGGATTAAAGTATACCAATCCGAATCTGAATCCGATTCGAAATCTAAAATTTTAATAAACACAATCCGAAATCCGATCCAATTCGAAATCCAAAATTGAATGGATCGGTTCGGATTTTAGATATCCGATCCAAATGAACAGCCCTAGAGCTAAGTGACATGCTTCTATTTGACGGAGTGTTTATGCTATTAGTGGTTCAAGAGTTATGATGAAATTCTTGTGCTCTCATGTATTGATAGGATAGGTGCAGTGAGCGGCATGGGGAATATAAGTTGAGGACCGAGGTTACAGTTCTGTGTTGACAAGAATGTCACGAGTTCGGATGAGCAAGAAAGAATTCAAATGTTTAGAGTGATCTGGTATTGTCTTTAGCGTCACCTGAGATCGGTGTCATGTGGAAGAGGCTTTGTGTATTGACTTGCTGATTTTTCATTCACTTTATAGAATTAGAACAGTTGGTGGTATGGATGTGCGGACCTTGCTACCTGAGCGGAATGGTCGTAGGAGCGTGCCCCACGGGGATATTTGTATAAGTGTCACATGTCAGTCACTTGCTTGTTAAAGATTGAAACCAAATATGGAGGGGATGGTAATATCGCAAGTGCGAGAGTTTATGCATGAGAGGCATTTTATCCCTTGGGTTGTGGACCATGTAAGTTTGTTCTGGATTTGACAATTGTTTTTATGTGTCATGAATAGGTCATTGTGGGTCCTTGAGAGGTTATTTGCCCAAGTATGGTATGATCAGAATCGGCTTGAGGTCCATTGGTGGGTCTAAATGTGGGTGTGTACTCTACACTAGCCTGGGTGTGTTCATTCAACATAGTATTCCTTATGGAGTAGTATTCAGGCATTGGATATTATTTTCGTCACCAGCTATTTCATGTAATACTCTATTGTGCCATGTGGGTTGTGAGACAACTTGATTATTTGCACATGTGTTGAGGTCCCGTGTAGTGATGGTGTTATGTGAGCAGATGGCTCTTGAGATGCGGAGATAATATATCGCACCTTAGTTGTGCTTGAGTTTTTTAACGTATGATGCTACCCGTCTCCCCAAGATTCGTATTATTCACTTGGCGTGCTTATGGTTGATATTCGGGTATTTTGTGAGTATAAGCGTTACAACTCGATGTGTGTTTTCTTTAGATTATTATGTGTGGATCGGGTGGCACGCCGCCACGGGTACGCTATTTGGATCGGGTGGCATGCCGCAACGGGCAAGTTGTTTGGATCGGATGGCACGCCGCCACGGATATCATGGTTGGATCGGGTTGCACGCCGCAACGGTGTCATGTGTGGATCGGGTTGCACGTTGCAACAGTGGGATGTGGAGTACAGTTCCCTAAATCTATTCTTTTGTGTTTTGTCCCTCATTTTCTAAGGAAGGTTCATGACATCTTTTCAATTGTTCAATTAGTTACGTGGGTTGAGTAGCTCCTTTCAGGGTTCATTTCCCTTATGTATTAAATTTGAGTTGGTAGCTTGTTGGCACATTGTGGCATCATATGAGACCTTTGCTAGTGTCTGAGATGGCCTATTTCCTGAGCAGTTTGTACCGGGTGAGACGAGATTATTGGACCTGGGATCAGTGCGATCAAATTTACATACGACATATTAAAGAGCAAATATCGTTATTTCATACATGATGGGGTAATGGTTCTTGTCAGGAGGAGAGACTCGATGATTTTTTGACTCGAGAATTGGTTGTGAATTTCTACACATCTCTTCCATTGTGGAAGTGTTGCAAGAGTTGGAACAGGACTTACATGCATCATGAGGTGTGTTGTGGGCATCAAATTCGTGGGATTTCGGCTATTGTTGTCAGAGGATGTTATTATGGTCATGTGGATTATGCGGTGCATGGTGCGAATTCAGTAAAGGTATACAATCATGTTTCGGTACAGTGTGTAGTGATTGATACGGTGTTCATATGTTTGAAAGAAGGCCTGGTAGAGAATTTCAGATGTTGGAATTTCGCTCTAAGGCTTATTTGACTAAATAAAATGGGGGATCTTCGGACTGGCTTGAGCTAATATGCTCAACTGGGTTGTGGTAGCACGGATAGGTGCACGAGGTATTGAACAGTGATTTCGAAAAACTCCGGAGCAGTTCATAGCACGTTCGAGGACGAACGTATGTATAAGTGGGCAAGACGATCTGACCGGTCGTTTTGAGCTCTAGCGCGCCATACGGCAGTTTGAGGCCTTGGGTAGCTTCACTTTAGGTATTATGACTTGTACGTGTGGTCGAAATTGAATTTTGGAAAGTTTTGAGTTGATTTTGAAAGAAACTTCTCATTTCAAAAGCTTTAAGTTGGAAGAGTTGATAAAGGTTTGAATTTTGAGTAAACGGCCTTGGAATTGGGATTTGAAAGTTCTAATAGGCTCGTATGAAGATTTCGGATCGGGTTTTGGATGACTCGGGATCATTTCGGTGCTTATTATGGAAAGTAAGCATTTTGGAAGAATTTCATAAGTTTGGGTTGAAGTGTATTTTAATGTTATCAATGTTCGTTTGGGATTTCGAGAGTGGGAATAGCTCTACATGGTGATTCTGGTCTTAGGAGCCCGTCCAGATGTGGATTTGGAGGTCCGTAGGTCATTTTGGTGTCATTTTGCGAAAGTTGGAAATTTAAAGGTTCTTGGGAAGTTTTACTGGGTGTGGACTTTTTGATATTAGGTTCGAAATCCGATTCCGGAAGTTGGAGTAGGCCCGTAATGTCAAATGTGACTTGTGTGCAAAATTTGAGGTCAATCGGACGTGATTGGATATGTTTCGGCATCGAATGTGAAAGTTTGAAGTTCTAAAGTTAATTAAGCTTGAATTGGGGTGTGGTTAATGGCTTTGATGTTGTTTTGCGTTATTTGAGGCCTCGATTAAGTTTGTATGAGGTTTTAGGACTTGTTGGTATATTTGGTTGGGGTTCCGGGGTCCTCGGGTGTCTTTTGGGTATGTTTCAGGTGTTATCGGATCATTTTGGGCTACTTTAGATGCTATTTTTCTGATGTCTGGTGTTGTTCTTTGCGTTCGCAAGGAGTCTCTTGCGTCCGCGAAGAAGGATTTTGTTGCTAGGGCTCTGTTCTTTGCGTTTGCGAAGAGATACTCGCATTCGCGAAGAAGGAAATCCTGTTGTCCGTCGTCCGACTTTGGAAGATTATATCTTGAAATCTATGAGGAATTTTGGGGTGATAGACAAAATGAAAGTTGTAGCACTTTATGTCTAGTTTTGATAAAATCAAACCATTTGGCATTTGGAGTTGTGTACAAAACGTTATGGTGGGTACACTATATGTTGTCCGGGAAGATGTTTGGAAATCGCGAAAAAGAAATTTGTGTTGCAAAGGGCTGAATTTGGTAGATTTTATAGGAATTGGGAGATGAGCAAAACATGAAAATTGTAGATCTTGGTGTCTAGTTTTCATAAAAATAAATCATTTGCCATTTGTAGTTTTGTACAAAAAGTTATGGCAATTTTAGTAGAGGCTGTCTGAGAATAGTTTAGAATTGGCTTTTGAAAATTTTGTTCATCGCGAACGCGAAGAACGGTCGCTTGGGCAGTGTATAAATTTGCTAAAATGGGTTTGGATCATTTTTTCTCATTTCCTCCATGGGAGCCGACCTAGGAGCGATTTTGAAGCTCCATCTTCATCATCTATGTCAAGGTAAGTGATTCTCACCTATTGCGAGTTAAATACATGGATTATATATAGATTTTAACATGGAAAATTAGTGAAACTTTGGGGTTTTGGTAGAAAACCTAGAAATTTATATTTTTGGGTTTTGACCACGAATTTGGGCATGCAATTGAGAATAAATTATATATTTGAGTTCGTAATGCTATGGGTAATGTGTATCTTTGAAAATTTTCCAAATCCGGGCACGTGAGCCCGATGGTGTTTTTATCAACTTTTCGAGCGGGGTTGGAAATTATTTAAATAGATTAATTATGGGCATTAGAACACATTTTGATTTGGTTTGCACATTGATTGCATAGTTTTGGACCGTCATGCTTTGGTTTGAGGTGTTAGAGTGACACTGGAGCCGATTATGGAATTTCGGAGCAAGGTAAGTCTTTTTTCTAATCTTTTAAGAGGGAATTAACCTCATATGTGAATTGATTTCATATGTTCTTCTATTTGTGGGGCCTACGTACGCACGAGGTGACAAGAGTCCGTACGTAGCTACTAATTGTGCTTATGTCCGGGTAGTCTAGGACACAAATCATGTTATATTTGTGATGCTTGTACCCTGCTTGTTAATTTAATTGCTTAAATCTTATTGAAACTTGGCTAAGGAATCGTAAAAGGTTAAACTTCATTACTTGACCGTTAATGAGAATTGGTAATTATTTGAATATTTTCCCCTTGATAAATCTTGAATTGGTTGTTTTAATATATATTTTCTCTTTTTGTGGAGTGGGCCGAATGCCTCGGTAGCAGATAAATGCATCTATGGTTCGTCTGTTCGACCCTCGGTAGTGAACGGTTTAAATATTTATGTTGGACTGGGCCGTACGACTTCGACATGAGTTGTGCATGTAACTCCTTGGAACTAATAGTAATTGATATTGCTTCATTGTCTTGAAATAAATTGTTAAATGATGAAATTAAATTTGGGAATTTCTATTAGAAGAAGAATTGTTCATTTATTTTCTTGTTCTTCAGTTTTCAGTTGTTTCTACATAACCCATGCTTAATTATAATATCGATATTTTATGGTTAGCCTATAGTAAGTGTCGAAGTCGACTCCTCGTGACTACTTCTTTGAGGTAAAACTGGACACTTACTGGGTACGCGTTGATTTACGTACTCATACTATACTTGCTGCACATTTAGTGCAGGTACATATATGTCTAGTGGCCTTGTAGGCGCAGAGCCACGGCTATTGCGGGGACTTGAGTGGGTTGCATCCCATGTTACGAGTCCGCATCACACAGAGTCTCCATCCGAGTTATTTACACACTCTTGTCAAATTGTATCCCAGACATATGTAGTATTTTTCTTAGTTGATGCTCATGCACTTGTGACATCGAGTTTTGGGGGTGCCTATGGTTTGTTCAATAATGTAGCTGTGAAAAATATTGTCAATTACTCTGTAAATTTTATAACTTACTATTTGAATTTTTGAAGGAAATTATTATTTATAAAATACTAAAATGAGTAATAAAGTTAATCATTTAATTGTTGGTTTGCCTTATAGCAGTGTTAGACGTCATCACGACCTTTAATGAATTTTGGGTCGTGACACAAAAATACCGATGAAGAGTTAGTCTTTGAGCAATATAGGAGGTCATTATATAACCTTTGGAAAGATTCAATAATTTGAAATTGAAGAGAAATCTTTTCTATCCACAAAATTGAATTGAAGAGAAATCTTCATCATATTTGCTCTGATTTTTAAAGTGTATCCACAAAATTCTACACCGGACATCACAAAATTATTCTGAACACACTCCTAAGTCCCAAATCACCTAACGAAGCTATCTGAGCCATACAATCTGGATTCCGAGGTCGTTTACTAATATGTCAACTCTCAGTTGACTTTTCCCATTTTAAGGCTATTTTTAAATGCTAAATGACTGAACTCTCACTACAACCATTCGATTTCAAGCCTACCAACTCTAATACATCAAATACAGTATAACCAATTTATAACAAGTAACTAACAACAATTATAATGCAGGTTTTATGCAACGACAGACCGGGTCGTTACAATAGGTGATCCAATTGTTTTTATCATTAATATTGTTAATGTCAATGTTGAGACATCTCCATATCCCTTTCACGTTAGGGCATTCCAAGAAGATGTGGGTAATAATTTCTGCTTCCTTTCAACAAACGGGGCATGTTGGGTCGATATTCATACCCAAGTGGTGTAAATATTTTCTCCATGGAGTTTTTTTATGAACACATTGCCAAATGAAGAATCTTATTTTGTTGGGACAACGTAGTTTCCATATGAACGTCCCTGATGAGAATTGTGAGGACCCTGTCCCGAAGATACACCACTATAAGCTGGGTGAACTAGCTGCGGAGGTCTAAATGGACGACCTTTGTTGTGCTAAAACTCCCCTCTAGAAGGGGCACAACTGAAGTTACCTGCTCCCCGAGGCCTCTTGACCTCCCTCTCCTCACGATCCTGCCTACGAACCGACTCAATGTCCCGATCAATGTCAACAACCTGCACAAATGCGTCTCCAGACACTCTCTCTCTGGTCATAAAGATCTGAAGCTGATAAGTAAGACCATCTACAAACCTCCTAATCCTTTCTCTATCAGTAGGGACAATCTTAGAAGCATGTCTAGCCAACACGAAAAACCTCATCTCGTACTGAGTAACTGACAACTCTCCCTGACTCAACTGCTCAAACTGCCTGCGCTACTCCTCTCTGTGGGACTGAGGAACATATTTCTCCAAAAAGATTGTGGAGAAGTGCTGTCAGGTGAGAGGTGCTGAACCAACCGGCCTACGCCTCTCGAATGACTCCCACCAAGTAAAGGCAGCACCATCAAACTGAAATGTAGAAAACGAGACCCCACTGGTCTCCAAAATACCCGCAGTACGTAGTATCCTCTGACATTTATCAAGAAAACCTTGGGCATCCTCATCCTCTGTGCCGCTGAAAGTTGGAGGCTTAAGCTTGCTGAACCTCTCCAGTCTACGTTGCTCATCCTCGAGCATAGCTGGAACCACAAAATCTTGGACTGGGACAACCGGCTGAGCTGGGTCTACTCCCAGTGTCTGAATACCCTGTACAGCCTGCTCAGGTGTCTAGGTAGCTGGAGTTTGATTGCCTCCCCCGGCCTGAGCTGCAGTGGCAGTAGTGGACATAGAAACTGCCTGAGATAAGCTGGAACACACCATCAATATCTGAGCCAGGGTCTCCTGAAGACCCAGAATAACAATAGGCATTGCCGGTGCCTGAGCCTGTCCCGCTGGAGCACCATCAACGGGAACTTGATCCTGAACGATAGGGGGTCCTGTGGTACTACCCTGGCTGCTGCATGGGCTGGTCCCCTACCTCTACCATGGCCTCGACCTCTTGTGGGTCTGGCTGGTGCCTGGTCACCCTGATCGGTATTGCGTGTCCTCACCATGTGTGAGAGAATGAAACAACATGAGTTTAGATTTCAAGAATCAGTAGATTGGCACGAAAGAGCTCAAGAAAATAGAGATGTTTGCTAAAAGTTCTACAACCTCTCGAAGATAAGTACAGACGTCTCTGTACCGATCTGCAAGACTCTACTAAATCTGCTTATGACCGTTGAGTCCTATGTAACCTAGTGCTCTGATACCAACTTGTCACGACCCCAAATCCTAACAAGCCGTGATGGAGCCTATCGTGGAACTAGGCTAGCCAGCCATCACCTTACTACGCATTTGTTCAATTATAAGAGTTCACAATCTAATAATAAGAATGCAACCAAGCATAGAATAGTGTAATTTAGCCTTAGCGTCCCAATAATAGTCTAAACAAACCTAAACAAAACCTCCTAAGACTGGAGTCCATAGTCATGAGCATATAAGAATAGATAAATCTAACTCCACTAAAACGATAATATATTTATCTGAATCAAGTGCTGAAAACTTAATAAGGAAGGGGAGTGGAGAAGTTGTGGACGCTGAACAGCTACATCGAAATCCCGTGAATCTGAAACTACAAGTAAGGACAACTACTGCTCCAGACCGTCACCTGAATCTGTGCACAGATGCACAAGGAGTCTTTATGAGTACGCCAACTCAGTAGTAATGAAAATAAATCACAGTCTTAGAATTATAAAACACACAATACAGATACACAATTCCACAAAACCAGTATAACACCAAGTCACCATGTAGTATTCATCAATTAATAAGTTCGAAATCAGTTTCCAGAAATCCTTTGAAAACAAGTGCAATATCAGTATATCTCAGTAAAACCAGTTTGAAAACGAAGTAAATCATAGTTCGAAAACTTAGTAAAATCATCATAAATCTGCCCCTCGGGCCAAAATCAATTCTTGTAACAGTTGCCCCTCAGGAATTCTCTCAATCACTAAGTATCAACCATCACTCAGTATCAGCCCCGCGGGAAAATCATCATCACTCAATAGGTACCTGCTCTCACTGGGGGTGTGCACAAACTCCGGAGGGGCCCCTACAACCCAAGCGCTATAACAACATAAGGCTTGAAAACCTCGTCACCTCTCTCATAAGGCCTGAAAGCCTTGTCACCTCTCTTATAAGGTCTGAAAGCCTCCCCACCTCTCTCATAAGGCCTGAAAGCCTCCTCACCTCTCTCATAAGGCCTGAAAGCATCCTCACATCTCTCATAAGGCCTGAAAGCCTCCTCACAATATAGGCCTGAAAGCCTCACTCAGTCAGACACTCTCCATTTGCCCTTAGGCCATAACATACCGGGTTCTCAACCCAAAATAGTGTTTTATTTTTCAATAAACAGTATCAAAATACTCTGAGTGTCAAAATAATTTATCAAGAAAAGACTGAGTGTAAAATCATAGCATATTAGTGAGGAAAATATAGTAAACACAACCCTCAAAGGAAAAACAGATCGGCACTAGGCCCCAAACACGGCTTACAGCCCAAATCATATCATAATAAAATAATACTAATTAAGCATAGGCTTAAAAGTCGGTTTAGCAACTCAATAGTCGCCCAAATACGGAAGATATTTCCAAGGTTCCAACCTTTTCATTTCAAAACCCGTGAAAGGGTGCATAGTCCGGGGTTTCATACCCTCATGACAGGATTTAAAGACATTACTTACCTCAAAACTAGCCCGAAACTACTTCGCAATGCGTTTGCCTTTCGAATCAACTTTCGGATGCTTCAAATCTACCAAGTTCAAATTTTTATCATCAAATTATGCTCAAGGAATAAATTCCAATTGAAAAATATCGAATTTAGCTCAAAAATCCGAATTCGGTCAAAACTCGACCCCCGGGCCCGCGTACCTAAACTCAGAAATGTTTATACCAAAATGTTCTTCGTCCTCTCACGAGTCCATACATATAAAGAACACCAAAATCGGAGTCCGTTTGACCCCTCAAATCGACCCTTAAAGGTCTCATACTCTCAAGCCCTAACTCCCCATTTTTCTACTGATTTTCATGAATTTAATACTGGGATTATGTTCTATAATCACCCATAATTGAGTTTTAATGATCAAAATACTTACCTCTATGAAGAACATTGATTTCCCTCTTCAAAAATCACCTCAAGAGCTCTCTGTCGGTACAAAAATGGTGTAAAAAGGGTTTAAGTCGCGGAGGGTTTAATTTATATTTTGCCCAAGGTTTCTGCACCTGCGACCCACTGCCTGCAACTGCGAGCCCGCACCAGCGGTCAAACTTCCCCAGGTGCGGTTAAACCAGCACCAGCAGTTGTATTGCTGCAATTTCCAAGTTCAAACCTTCGTTAAGCACCCGAATTAAATTTCTAGCTCCTCGGGACCCCAACCAACTATACCAACACATCACATATGATCATTCAAACTTAGTTTCACTTTCAAAACACTAAAATTAACATTAAAATACCAAAATCACATCGGATTCAAACCTAAGAACATTCAAATTTATAAAATCCACCAACGATGCCGAAACTATCCAAAACAACTTCGATTGAACTAAAATTTTGCAGACATATCCAAATTACATTACAAACCTGCTCCAACTGTCAGAAGTCCATTCCGACCCTGATAGGCTATTTTCCACTGCCGACCGGAAATCGCTAAAAACTACTTTCGCCAATTCAAGCCTACTTCTACACTGACATCACAAAATTATTCTGAACACACTCCTAAGTCCCAAATCACCTAAGGAAGTTATCTGAGCCATAAAATCCGCATTCCGAGGTCGTTTACCAATAAGTCAACTCTCAGTTGACTTTTCCAACTTCAAGGCTATTTTTAAAGACTAAGTGACCAAACTCTCAGTACAATCACTTTGATTTCAAGCCTACTAACTCTAACACATCAATAACAGTATAATCAATCTATATCAATTCAATCACAGTAATTATAATGCAGATTCTACGTAACAACAGAGCGGGTCGTTATAATTGTTTGCCATTATTCGAGTGGTTGGAACAATTCTTTGTAGGTGAATTAGACGGTATCTCCGTCTGATGGATGTTGGTAGTCTGGGCATTATATGGTGTTGGGGTGGTTTTTATAGGAGGGAGTATGACAGTAGAGATTTGGAAATCTGATGAAAGGTTCTCAATAATTAGAGGATCTTTATGCATGTCTTTATAGTGGTGTAGCGTAATATCTTTATGAATTTGTTGAGTCTGATTTTGGTTAACGTGGCTGTCAGATGTGTCCATTTGTTAAGAGATATTGTTTCGTGGCGCCATGTGTCTTGAGTTTGAGGATCCATGCAAAGAGTAATCTTGCATGCAGTAGGTTAAGGTAGTATTAGGGGTAGGGGTTTGAGTGTGGTGTGGGGTTGTGGAGGATGGGTGATTGGTTATAGGGTAATTATGGGGTGGGGCGTGCAAGACAGGGTACTGGGTTGGGGGTCGTGATTTGGGGAGGGGGGGTTCGATTAGGAGGTGTAACCTCGTTTGATATTAGCCGGTTTTCTAAAACCAGTGATAATATTATTGTTATTTTTGTTATTAGGAGAAAATTTATTTTTAATTAATTTTTTTGGATCGTTTGAGATTGTGTCCAGTTCCATGCCTTCTTCCACCAGGGTGGAGAATTGGTTTTTAGATTTTAGTTCTGTTTCATGATCATGTTCTTGGTCTATTAGAGTTTTTTTTTTTTTTGAAGGTTTTGTCAGAGCTTTATCTTTGTACATAAATTTCTGGGACGAGAGGTACTTACGTGTACTAGCATCGTAGATATTAACGTCTATACCTGATCTTAGGGTGTTCTTGACTGTGTTGTTTGTTTTTGCTGGCAATTTTTTCCTTCCTCTGTAAAAGGAGCCTATCTTCCATACTTCTTCCTTCTTATCATATGTTTGGTTGTTTGTATTTTTCAATGTTGCCGTTGTTTCTGTTTCTGTTTGTTTGGTTGTGTTGCACCGTCCCTTGTTGTGTCCAAGACATCCACAAGTTTTGCACAGTATTTTTTCTGCTTCATAGTGTATAGGCTGCTTATGGGTTCCAATCACTATGTATGATTTCACTGGCTTGTCCAAGGGAAGCTCAACACACAGACGAGCGTATCTACCCCTCAAGGCTGCTGATGTGCAAGCGTCGATTTTTAGAAGCTTACCTATCGAGTTTTCCACTTTTTGTAGGATTTAT
>MDKH01023620.1:0-25644 GCA_005239495.1 Nicotiana undulata
GAGTTAAAATATATAACTTGTTTTGAAATCCGACCCCAAATTGAGGTTGAATCCCCCAAATTTTACAAAAACCTAACTCTACCCAAAATCCCTAATTTCTACTTAATTTCCATATTTCTAGGCCTAGATTCTAGTGGTTGTTGAAGATAAATGGAAGAAAATAGAGTTGGAATCACTTACCTATGGAGTTATGGTGATGGAAATCTTCAAAATCGCCTAAGGGGAAGTGGGGAAGAAGATGTTTGAGAAGAAGTGGGTTAAATCCCGTAATGTTTCTGTTTTTGGGATATTAAAATCACTGGGCAAAATTGCCCTTCGTGTTCGCGGGCCACTGGCCGCGTTCGCGAAGGGTTGGCAGCTGGGACCTACGCGTTCGCGAAGCCAGGGCCGCGTTCGCGAAGGTCTAACTTCCTAGGATTCCGCGTTCGTGAAGAATAAACCTACCCTGCCCCCCGGCCTCACCCTAAGCCTACGCGTTCACACCCCTGGGGACGCGTTCGCGTAGAAACACTGTTCAGTGCTCCACGTTCGTGTCTCCCTCTACGTGTTCGCGTAGAGTAAAATCCCAGGCCACAATAATTACCCTTCGCGTTCGCGAGCCCTTGGCCGCGTTCGCGAAGGGTATTACACCAGACACCGGCAAATTATCAAAACACCAGATTTTTCATGCATTTCACATCCCGTTAGCGACCCGAAACTCACCCGAGCCCTCGGGTCTCAAAACCAAAAACACACACGTCTCCCAATACCTCCTACGGACTTATTCAAGCTTTTAAATCATTAAAATATTATCAAACTCAACAAATTAAACCTCAAAACTCATAGAAATTTCTTAAAACTTCATAAAGCTTAACTTTTCCAATTTAATCCGAATCACGTCATTTCAAGTCTCTTTTACACCAAATTTCACACATAAGTCACATAACATATAATAAACCTGTTCCGGGCTTCGAAACCATAATACGGGCCCGGTAACACGGTTTTCACATAATAATTCATTTTCAAAATCCTTTATTATTTTCATAAAAAAAAATTCTTTAAAAATTCATTTCTCGGGCTTGGGACCTTAGAATTCGCTTCCGGGCATACGCCTAAGTCCCATATTTTCCTACAGACCCTCCGGGGCCTTCACATCACGGGTCCGGGTCTGTTTACCAAGAATGTTGACCAAAGTCAACTTTATTCAATTCAAAGTTCCATTTTTTATTAAATTTTCACATTGAAGCTTCCCGGTTACATGCCCGGGCTGCGCACGCATATCGAGGTGAGATTAACGGAGGCTTTCGGGGTCTCGGAACACAGATTTAGCTAAAACTACTTAGGATGACCTTTTGGGTCATCACAATCTCCACCTCTAAAACAAACGTTCGTCCTCGAACGGACATAGAAAAGTACCTGAGCCTGAGAAAAGATGGGGGTAACGACTCCTCATATCGGAACCGAAAGGTCCACAATACATTTTTATTGAATGATGAATAGTTTAGCTACTAAAGATCATAATAAAAAATAATTTATTTATTTCTTAAGGGTATAAACGTCCCTCAGTTTTTTGATGGACATTTTTGTAATTTAACTTTTGACTAAGGGGCTTCCCACTTTTAGTATAATATGATGATATGTATTGTACAAAACAAAAAGGAGGGTAGCGGGAGGAAGGTGGGTGTTTTCCAAAACTTATCAGTTTGGAAAATCAAGAGTTTTCTTGTAAGGGTGTGTTTGGTATGAAGCCGGAAATGTTTTCTAATTTTTCCATTTTTGGTTGGCTTAAATGTTTTGGAAAATATTTTCCTCATCAATTTATTTTCCTCCCGTTAGAAAGAAAATATTTTCCCTATCAAGAGAAGGAAAAACATTTTCCAAAACTCCTTCTCAAGAAAAAAAGGAGTACTTTTTTTTGTAATTTTTAAATTTCTGTCTTTTTTTTCTGCACCCCCACCCACCCCTTTCTTCCCGAAAAAAAATATTTTCTTTTATATATTTTCAGTTTTACTTTTTTCTATCTTTCGGTTTACAGGTTGAAAATTTTACAAGTTTCAAAATTATGAGTTCGGAGGTTTATGTGTTTCGAAATTTACGGATTTAGAAATTATAAAGTTTACGGGTTCGAAATTTCGCGGTTTCGAAAGTTTTGCAATTCAGAAGTTTATGAAATTTGTTGGTTCGAAAGTTTATGGCTTGATGTTTATTGTATCAAAATTATTTATGAATAATCTTGAGCAAATATTTTTCTTGATTGGCGAACTATACACCAGAAAATGAATAAGATTACTAGTTGTTTTCCAAGAAAACATTTTCCATGGGAAACATTTCTTTTGTACCAAACACACCCTAAATCTCTCTTTATTGTTCGATCACTCATAAAGCTACTGAGTGATCAACAAAAGGGGAAAAGGGAGATGATGAAAGTTGTGACTCACAACTTCACCTTGCACCACTTTCTAATATTCAAAGTTCCAATCCACATCCCCTTCGTCTTATTCAAAAGGGCAACAGCACTATTCATTAATCAAACAGTTATTTTTTGGTAGCTAAAAGCTTTTTCTAACTAGTATCATGTTTGAATAATAAACAAAACCAGCATATGATGTTGAACGAATGAGTAATCAGATTAACCTCATAAGTCATATCTGGAGTAATCAAGTATATGGTTGGTTAAACAATATTCACCCACAAGCCATTGATCATCCTGAATAGAATTCCTAGCTCCTCAGCTGTTGAAATTAAATATGTCCTCTATTATCCCTTTACCGTCCGTGGCATCAAAAAAGAAAAAGTTTTTAAGGGGATCTCCTTTTCCGGATATTGCTTTAATAACCTCCTACAAGGATAAAAACTTGAGCACATCAGCGAAAAATGTCAAGAGGTACCAAATGAACAAGACTGCAGCGTAATCACCTGTCCAAGGACACCTCCCACAATGGCACAAACTGGAGGAAACTCACATAATCACGTTTAGATGCTAACAACCTTTCTAGGAGAGAATCCGGGATCTGAGATTCATTTATGCACTGCAAATCAAGAGCTAATTTCGTTAAAATGCATTATTACATTAATATACTTGAATTCCTGGGATATACCTGCGCCTCACATACTTCCTTCCTCAATTTCAGAACATTCGGAAGGTCATCCACAGAAGTATCTCTAGGATTCTGCCTTTCAAGCACTTCAAACCTCTCGATGACTGCAAGAAAATTACCAGTCACAAGTCAAGGGTAAACTTACTGTTGCACTTAGGCAATGTATCAAATACGCAATACGCAATCATGGGCTTCCTATCATTTTGTCACCACCATTACCACTTTCAGTGAAAACAAACACCAAGATAGCTAATTAAAGTATTCTTGGTGTAATAGGCTACCAAACAGTGGAATATTTTCAAGGACTGTAATTAAAATAGATAACATATATCTGTAATTTGAAGACCACAAATATCATAGGATGCAGAAGAACACAAAAACTGTAATTGCATAGAGCACCCTGTCAAGTATCTCAAATTTTCCCCAGGGTTGGTAATTGATGTTTTTTGCAGCAAGCTACTACATAGTATTTGAACACCACAAATAGTCAGTTCTTATCTCATAATATGAGCTTGTGGATAAGAATAATGGTGGTTGAGACAAGGGGGAATGGAGAGATTAGGAAACAGCCTGTGACTGACACTCTATCCTCTCTCAAGGTGAGCACATTGGTTCAGTTTCTATATTCCTAATGTATCAAAGCAGAAGCAATGATCCTGAGAGCTTAAACATGCCACATTGGGATTGAGTCTGACCGCAACCCACTGATCTCTCTCCTTACTATGTAGCTGAAATTCCCATTGACCTTCATGCACCAGCAGGTAGCAGGTAGCAGATAGCAGAGAGCATCTTTAAATATGCATAAGAAATTACAAGACCCTGAGTAATACAGTACCTCTCATGGCAAAATATAGCTTTGACATTCTCTTGGGTAGAGATCTCCACGGGACTGCAATGGCTTCCTGCAGAAGCTTAGGTAAGGCAATTGCCATTTCAAATGAAAAACTTATAAGATACTCTGCAACACAGAAACCATATTAACTTCAGGTTAAGAAACCATCAGATTTAGTAACTCAACCATTTTTATCTGATTTAGAAAGTTAAGGGGATTATAGGAATCTTTAGCGTATGTTACATTGCTGTCTCTCTTTAAAGCATAATTGCCTTTAAAACTCTACCTGTTCCAACGAATTCCATACATCTTCACTTATTTTTTTAGGAGTATGAGATCCTTTAGGATTTTAAATCTTGATCCAATCATTATGTCCATATTTATGTCTGAAATGGTGTTGCAGGACTTCATCAGTGCTGAAACTGGACATGAAAACAAGTTAAGGTGGATTATTTGATGTCTGATGATGGTCGTGAAGAAAATGGCAGTGATGAGAGACAAGTCGCATTAGAACCCTCACAAATAGGTGTTGAGGTGTTCATCAATGGAACTGATAATGCAAATTACAAGGGTGTCGTCTCTCGGCAAATTAAGTCTTCCTTAAACAACTATATCTAGACAGAATATTAGGAGGTTCTTGTTACTTTGAAATGAGAAGGTTACACTCACCAAAAATTTTGCCCAACTCTATGGAACATCACATATGCAGCTAATTGTTTCCATTTAAAAGCTGTCAGATGCTAGTGACAACCTTCAAAGCTACAATATAAATGTTAAGATGTAGCAGATGGATTATTAACCGCCAAACACTTCAAATGGTGCTGAAAAAGAAGTAGTGCTGAAACAAGATTGAAAGGGAAAATCAAGAAACGAAAACATCATAGACTTCAGGCAATGATATAAACAATCATGCAGCTGGACTGGACCAAATTGATCTGTTTAGAAGCAACGTATAGAGGTCCATAAGGTTTCAGCTATGAAGTATGAAAGAATAACTAGCTCAAATCACCTTTTATTCATTAATCACACATTTGCTTTCTGCTAGGCAGATATAGTTGTTATTAACTTAAGTTGAAAAAGAAAATCAAAGGGATGATTTCGACATATCTGAGATTCGCCGAGACTGAAATCTTAAAAATGAAAAGAAGATATAATCTCAACGATACAATTATGTAAAACAGCACAACAACTAAACATGAAAACATTTTCTTTGTTGATGGCTTCGATGAAGTCATACCTCAAAACTCGGATAATGTAGTTGGCATTCAGTTGTTTCTTCATTCTTTTTCTGCAGAAGGGATTTAAGAGATTCCTTCAGATTTAGTATGATAAGCAAGACATAGGCCCTTAAGATAAAATACACAAATGTGTAGAAAGGACCAGATCAAACTGAACAAAAGGGTCAAAAGAAGATAATACAAGCTGTATAATCATTAAACACAGAGATGCTCTATCCAAGGACTAAATCCACCTCAACCACAGGAGACCTAAAAATGAAATGAATTTGGTTCTAACCCTGGGGTAGCTGTAATTCTGCAAGTCAACGAATATCTCACCACAGGAATCTCGGCATTCTACATGGTAAAATGCGACACGCCTTGGGAACTTGCGACACTTTGCGTTGACTGATTTCTGCATAGGGAGCATAATCGAAAGGAAAATCATAAAAGACTGATATTTTCATAGGAAAAACCATCTTATCTATGTCTAACAAGAAAGAAGAATGTCCATACTTCTGTCAATAGGGAGCAACAACTGATGACAACAGCATCGAACTTCTGAAAGAATTCAACATCGAAGCTGGCCAGGTCACCTAAAAATATAGTATATGAGTCTCATGAGTCCTAGGAAATGGAATCTTAAAAACTTTGACACAGTTTGACTCCGACAGGTGATAGATATAGAGTGCTTACGATGCCCCTGACTCTGCATATCATGAAAACCAAATAGGAAATATATCTAAGAACTCAACCAGACGCAAAAGTTAGGAATTCTCTTAATGCACCTTTTAACATGATTTGAGAGTATAAAAAGATTGAATAGGCCGATAAGCTTAATATGCACAAATGTATAGCAGTCACATGTGTCAGGAAAAGACAAATAACCTAAAAGAATCAAGCACCTCGGTGCAAACCAAAGAACAGAAGTCAAGTTGGATGACTGTGAGGATTAAGGTTTAAAGGAAGCAGGTTAGCAGATTATGTTTCTTTATTGACACTGAGCTGATTCAGATTCAGGTGACCAAATCTTTTTGTAGTGACTTAAAGCCTAAGATTATAGGGCCGACACACAGAATGTCATGCATTGAGGTAAATGTAGCAGCCGCATCTCTTGATTCAATATCTAGAGGTTATGATGCTATGACTGCAGAAGAAAGAAAAACAGAAAAACGGGAGAGGAGAGGTGGTTAACAATAGAGTACAAGAAAGAACGAACATCTAAGCACTGTTGTAGGCATTGACAAGCACTGCATGTTCGAGACTTCTATTATATTTCTTTCTTGGATCTATTTAGACATTTAGGCCACATATGGAGTAGACACCAACTACAAATCACAATTTAGCAGACTGGCAGTAACAGCTATAATCTGATGTATATTGTGACAATGCTTTCCCCTAGAACCCAATTTATAAGATACTAGATGCAAAAGACTCTGAAAGTAAATCTAATACAACATACAAAACTTAGGTAAACGATAAACCATCTTTGACATCTGTACCTTCTCTCTACTAAGTCTATTCCGAAGTACTAAACTGTATCACCGGCACTGTCACAACATATTTCAACATGTATTCATCTTTAGATCTTATGCCCATAGGGCAGATTAACATAGCTTAAGAAGATATCACCAGATCAAAGAACAATAAAAAGTGGAAATGCAGTTGCTTGATGAGTTAGAGGAACTATGCAGGTTTAAACGTCTTTTAATAAAATATAAAAAATCCCAACCTTTTTCAACAGAAACAGAAACCATGGGGTTGAAATCTTCAGTGATTCACAACAAAGCTCAGCCAGTGATTTGCCCCGGGTTACATTTTCATCGGAAGGAACTAAGAAATTAGCAGACAGCAAATCCTCTGTTACAAGTCGATCATCATTTAGCGTCAAACTACCTACTCCGACCAAGACAATATTCTTGCAGAACTGGAAAAGAAAAGCGAGAAAAAAGAGTTAACAAAATCGAAAAAAGGAGTTAAATACAATACGAAGTTCCTCGATTTGATTTTAGCATCTGGCGCTCTAAATGTTTTATAAAAACTTGTCCTATCAAATGAGCAAGAATCATGATGTTTACAATTTAAGCTTGGATAAAATCCAATTCTACCAACAAGAAACGATTAAGAAGTTCTATTGATAACAAAAATATTATCGAAATAAAAGTGATCACCGGTAGAATTGTACCTCAAGAACAGTCCCTTTCAGTCCACTGACAAATATATGAGATTTGCTCAACCTGACATAAGCAATAAAATAGTGGAAAATTTTATAAAAATGAAAAAACTAGATGGTCTGCCATCTGTCTATCTAAAACTTCTTGTATATGTCATTCCCTTGAAGATAGATATTGTTTTCTTAAACTAAAATTAAGTCATATACGAAACTAGAATGAGCACCCATTCCATTTGTCCTTCATTTGAATCACAGAGACAAGGGTTTCCCTCTTTATTCATAACTAGTAGTAGTAACTGCGCCATGCACGGTCAATATTAAAAAATAGTACTTAAATTAAAATATGATCGAACTTGTTTGAACAAATTAGATCGTATTGCTTTAATAAATTTCAATTGTCATCTTATTTATCAATATGATATATCCAATAATAAATCATGATTAAATAAAGGAACTTATGTAGTCATTGAATAACTTTTTTGTTCTATATTTTTCTTTATTCTATTATCCAATATTTAGTATTTTTACATTGTTAATAGAAATTTTTATTAGCATATTACTTTAAATATTTTTGTCTGCACGCTTTCTTTTAGTAATATAAGAGAAGATATATATATATATATATATTGAAATATTTTTAATTTTTAATTTTATTCTGTTGTTGTCAATAATATTATCTGAACTTTAATGAATAAATTTTTTATTAAATTAAAGAGACTTATATAGTCATCGAATAAATTTTTTTGTTATGTATTTTTTATATTATATTATCCAATATTTAATATAATTGCGTTGTTAATAGAAATTTTATTATCATATTACTTTGTTTATTATTTTTGTCTACCACTTTTCTTTTATAATATGATAGAAGATATATATTTTATTACTCTTGAAATATTCTTTTATTTTAAATTGTATCATATTGTTCTCAATAATATTATCTGAATTTTAATGAATAAAATATCTATTAAATTAAAGAGAGTTGTATAGTCATTGAATAACTTTTGTGTTATATACTTTTCTTTATTATATTATTAAATATTTAATATTATTGCATTGTTAATAGAAACTTTTATTAGAAAATTACTTTTTTAAATATTTTTGTCTACTATTTTCTTTTTATAATATAATAGAAAAAAAAATATATATTTTATTACTCGTAAAATATTTTTTTATTTTAAATTTTATCCTATTGTTCTCTATATATTAACTGACATTAATGAATAAAATATTTATTAAATTAATGGCATGAAATAACTTTTTTGTTATGTATTTTTCTTTATTATATTATCCAATATTTAGTATTATTGCATTATTAATAAAAAAATTATTAGCATATTACTTTATTTAAATGTTTGTATGCTACTTTCTTTTTATAATATAATAGAAGATACATAATTTTTTATTTTTTATTTTATTTTAATATGTTATTCTATTATTCTCAATAATATTTTCTGAATAAAAAAAAAATTAAATCTCCAAGAAGAGTCATCTCATAAGAAGGTCAGCTTGAAATATAAATTTATCGTAAAAGATTTATCGGTGATTTTTGGAACTCTCAAACATCTAATTTCTAGATGAAGATGAAGTTAAGATATTTCCCTCTTTAGTGGAAAGCTATATTGCATATCCTTCTTTTCCCTTGAACATATGAAGCAGCAACTCCATAGAGAAGTGTTTAGCAGCGTAACTGGGACAAGCTATCCATTCGTTATTGCATATGTAAGTTAGCTCTTTCTATTAAAACTTAGATATGTGAAAGAGTCAAGGAGTGGTATACTACAATTTTCTTTTAATCTAAGAAGTTCAAATCTTTTAGTGAAATTCTCAAACTCCAAAGGCACCATATATCCCCTTATCTTTAGGAATTCATATTCTTCAAAATCCCTGAATGGAGAAAAAAAGGGCGTCTGCAAGAAAACATGAAATTTGCAACACACTAAATAATTTTCAATTCTTTCTCTTTCATCCTTTCTAAATTGATGAAAACAGTAGAAAAGACTGTAAAGTGTACGTAAGGATATATCTTCCAGCTTACCTTCCAAAATATACAAGATAGAAAGGACAAAAGATATTTCAAAATTTTAATATATTGAAGTAAGGAAGATCGTATATAACATCAGAAACTTGCATCAAAAAGAAATGTGCGTCCTTGTTTCTTATGTCACTATATAGTTTTCAGCAATTAACAAAAGGCTAAAAAGATTAAGATCTGCAATCAATAAATATAAAAAGAATGTAGTCATCTTTTTGATAAACATTTCAATCAAATGAGGTGTGAAGTATACTGCTTGTTTGTTCAATTTGTTTTCCCATTAAAAATTGGGATTAGTATTTAATCTGTATAAGTCAAAAACTTAAGTTTTAAATAATATTATTATATTTTTAGTACATATAAATAAGAATTATACCCTTGACAAACCTGGATTTAAACTCGATAAATTACGGAAAAACAGAATTTATCCATATTTTTGAAGCATACCAACAACTACGCATTGAGTAATCACCTATGAATAAAACAAAAAAATTATTAATTATAAATTATAAATTATGTTGAAATTGTTTTTCAAATATAAATGTAAGAATTGAAAAACCTCGAAATTTTTGAGCTTTCATAAGTTGAAGAACAACAATCAAAGGATCAGTTGCAGATGCATAAGTGAGGTTGAATTTGATCCACAAGTACGCTCCATAAGGTTGCCGAAATCATGTTCCTCTTATATGTTTCACGGAAAACCCACAATAAAGAAATAGTTAGTTTTACTGCAAAGTATAGTTTCTATTTGTGAATTACTTACTGATCATCTTCAAGTTCCATATTCATGAAGACACTTTTGTTGACTCCTTGCTTGTAGGTTTGAACAGTTTCATAGGTCACAACCTGACCAGCGACATCTACAAATATAAAAGATAATCAAAGAATTTTAATAAATATAGTATTAGAATTAAATGGAGAAGAAGAATTACCGAATAATTCTGCCTCATCGACATCATGTTGTTTCGTGAATTGGTCAAAAGGACGCAAGTTAAAGATGACCATATAAAATGTAGGATCAGTAGTTTCCTCAACTATTATCCTCTGTGTAAATGTCAGCCTCAAATTGTGTGTTGTAGTCTTTAATTTCAAATTATTTGATCCGACAACAAAATAGGTCATGCAATATAAGTCGATTCCTGTATCTTATTTCTAAAGAACTTAATAACATACTTCCCGATTGAGGCATGTATCCGATCGCCCTGGAAAATCATATTAATTGTTAGGATGTATTAGATTGGTATAAATTGTTAATGCTGAAAATTAGTAAACAATTGCCAACAAACATTGTAAAGTTTTTAATTAGAATGTGCATATTTTTAGAACTTGCAGTAGCTATAGAGATTATACAATTGTCAACAAACATTGTAACTTCCTTTGGCAGAAAATATGCATATTATTTCGAACCCAACATAAGATTGCCTCTATTTATATTAGAGCCTGAATTTGTAGCAGCTGAATTACCATTCAAGCATCCAACACCTATTTGAACTGAATATTCGTAAAAATATTCTTTCTTTATGGATGGTCATTTTTTAACTTTATTGTCACAAAGATACTATTGAAAGAAAAAATCAATCAACCTTAAGTAAGTATCATGAAAATTACTGAACTAAATTTTGCAACAAAACACTGACACCATTTCCCAAAGTAGTAGAGAAAATCTATAGGAGGAAACGAAGGAGACATTTTTCATGATACTTAGTTAAAGATGGGTGATTTTAATTTTTTGTTACAAAAAAAGTATTTAGTGACTTGTGATATTCATGCAAAAAAATTAGTATTATTTTCGATCAAAAAAGTAATTTTGTAACTTTAGTATAACAAAATAAAATTTAAGGGATCATCCATAAAATTTATGCGTTACCATTTTCAATAAAATTTATGCGATACCATAGCAGTAGAGAAGAGGAAGAAACAAGTGAAAGCAATTATAAATATGTTATTGCATATTGTAATACCAACTCTATCGAATAAGATATTTCAGGCTTGTAGCGATCCGGAATTTTCCATATTCGAACTACTCTAACTTTTATATTCCATTGCATGGAGTTGCTTGAAATTTGTCTGATGTCATGAAGTTTTGTAGCCATATTTGCAAAGTTCGTATTCTGACCAAAGCAAAAAGAGAATGAAAAAGGAATTAAAAGGAGCCACATAAAATTGTTGAGGTAGTTATGGAGAAAGTGGATAAGTTATGGAGTTAGGTTGGGATACCCACGTTTGGGAAGATGATCGTGGTTATTTTTTTAAAGAAAATATGTTTTTTCTGTTTTATTTTTGAAATCTATCCATATTGCACATTATCCAATTCTTAACGTGGGAGTAACTCCAGACGTGGTTGAAGTAATTTTTTTTTATTTACAACAAACGTGGGAGTCAAAGGAGTTTTAAAGTTTGTAAACTTCTGTAAACCAATTAAAGAAGTTTTAAACGTTTTGAACTTCTTTTAACAAATTAAAAAATCGCAGAACACATTAGCATATAAGTTCAACTGCATTAGCATATATTTAATTTTTATTGTAAATTATTTTTGAACTTCCAAATTAGTTGGAGGTTTGTCCTAAAATAGGACACATGTTTAATTTATATTTTGACACTTCGCACAATTATATGGCTTTGCTTCTCCTATTCTATATAGATAGATAACAAGTTACACCAGACTAAAATCTACATATGTTACATGGACTTAAGTACAAATATCAGATTCAAGTAGGTGTAGGGGAAATTCTCTCCCTTCTCTCTAAAAACATCGACAAAATAACGGCTCTTTCTAGCTAAAGAACCACGCGCCACCTTCCATGGAACCACTGGACGGAGCCCTGCCGGCACGTCTGGAGGGACAGAACAACCCCAATCAAACCACAGGTCCTGTAATAGAAATTACAGAAAAAAGGCCTCATATGCAGAGAAAATGATTGCTGCTAAACAATTCCCAAATACCCAAAATCAAAAAGAAAAAGAATCAGTGGTTGCAACTCATACTACTCACAATAAGATTCCAGCGGTGCTATTCAAAGCAGCTGATTACTATGGAATTATGGCTGAAGAGTGTCGCCTTACAATTGTGGGCAGCTTTCTCAAACCTAGACCTCAAATTGATCGAATTAGGTCCAAATTCAAAAAGTTAATTTCTATCAAAGGTAATGTCAAAATTGGGGTGTATGATAGTTTTAATGTGTTTCTTGCTTTCACAAATGAGGATGATTTTAATCTTGTTTGGTACAAGCGAGTTATTGAAATAGAGGGACAACAAATGTGGATTCAGAGGTGGTCGCCGAATTTTAAGCCAGATGAAGACTTACCAATTGCGCCGGTATGGATTTTGTTACCTGGGCTGCCATACCATATGCATACATGGCAGTATATTAAGCAAGTCGTAAGTGTCGTCGGAACTCCTTTGGAAATGGACCTAGCTACGCGAGGCAAAACTAGACCTAGCATGGCAAAAGTTCGGATTGAAATTGACTTACTTAAACCATAACCAGATGTTGTGTATGTTGGGCAGATTTTTGACAATGCTCCTAAAAAAGGTTTCATCCAAAAACTTGAGTACGAAGGGGTCCCAAAATACTATAAGCACTGTAGGAAATTGGGACATAATATGATGAATTGTAGAATTCTTGAAAGGAAAAGAGAGCTGGAAAGAAAGGATCTTGAAGACAGTTTGAACAAGGATGAAACTGGAGAATTTGATGAGGCGTGCAAGGATAAGGAAGCAATGGACATGGAGAATGAAACAGAGGAAAATGTTAGCAAAAGAGTTGAAATTACGCAGGGGAAACAGAGGAAAAACAGACCTGGTATTGGGCAGAAACACTGTGATACTGCTGCACACACTCAAAATGGGGCTGCTTCTGCGAAATTGCAGCAGAAGGTTAAGGTTGTGAGTATTCAGCATAACACTGATGTTGGGCAATTGCAACAGTTTGATCCGGCTGCTGGACTTATACAACAAAATGTTGTTGTTGGGCATTTAGAACAAACTGATCCGACTAGTTTTGTGCAGCAGAATTTGAAGAATGCTCAAAACAATAAAAATGATTTGTTAAGGCTGCAAGACATTATACAACGGACCAACAGGAAAGGCAAAAACAAAAAACGCAATAGTGTTCCAAAAAGAAAGACAAAAGTTGTTTTCAAACCTATCAAAGGGTCCAACATACAAAAGAACAAAACAAAAGTGATTCCTAATGATCTACAAATTGAGAGTTCAAAAGAAGACTTTCCTATGCACATGACAGAAGCGAGCAACAGTGCTATGCACATGACAGAAGCGAGCAACAGTCCTATGCATTATGTAAGTATGTACGGTTCTTCCATTACCCTCACAATGATTCTCTAGTTATCAAAATAAATATTTTGGCTTTGGTTCTCCTGTTACCAAATACATTCCTTTTGAGGTTCTTCTGATTCTGAGGTAATAATCTTTAAACTGAAGTTAATTGTAAATTCTTGGAGTAATTGCATTTTTGTTTGTTTGTTTAATTTAAGTAATGTAGTAATAATCCCTAAGCTTTTAGCTATTATATATTCTCTTGTCGCTGATGATAGGTTGATGAGTATTAAGCTTGTAGTTGGTGGGTTTATGGTAAACGTGATTAGTGCATACGCTCCTCATGTAGGTTTGGACCAAGAGGTCAAGAAGAGATTCTGGGAGGATTTGGACAAGGTGGTGCGTAGTATTCCGTACACAGAGAAATTGTTCATTGACGGAGATTTCAATGTCCATATTGGGGCTAGTGCTAGGGATTATGATGATGTACATGGCGGGTTCGATTTTGGGGATAGGAATGAGGGAGGTAATTCACTGTTGGATTTTGCTAGAGCTTTTGATTTGGTTATAGCTAGCTCGAGTTTTCCGAAGAGGGAAGAGCCCCTGGTCACTTTCCGGAATTCAATGGGCAAGAAGGTCTGTGCACTGATTGCAAGGTCATCCCAAGTGAGCACTTCACGACCCTACATAGGCTCCCAGTTATGGACCTGGAGATCAAAAGTAGTAGGAGAAAGAGAATGGTGTGCAGGTAACCTAAGATCAAGTGGGGTAACTGACCAAGGACAAATCTCAGGATTTAGGGGAGAAGTTGTTGGCTATGAGGGCCTGGATGAGTAAGGGGGCGCGTCTAGTATGTGGTTCACGACTGTGAATTGCATTAGGGTAGCTGCTAGAGAGGTCTTAGGGGTCACGAAGGGCTCTCCCGGGGGTCATAAAGGGGACTGATGGTGGAATGGAGAGGTCTAAGGTAAAGTGGAAACTAAGAAAGTTGCTTATTTGAAGCTAGTAGAGAGTACAAACGAGGAGGGAAAAAGGACTTATCATCAGTGTTTGGAGTGGCTCACTGGGCTATTTAATGTTATTTCTAGGACGAAGAAGATGCCCGAAGAATGGAGGTGGAGTACGATGGTTCCGCTTTACAAGAACACGGGTGATATCCAAAATTGCAACAATTATACAGGTATCAAGCTATTGAGTCACACTATGAAGGTTTGGGAGAGGGTGATGGAGGCCAGGGTGAGAAGGTGTGTGTCTATTTCCGAGAATCAGTTTGGATTTATGTCGGGGCGTTCGATTATGGAAGCGATTCATTTGGTTAGGAGATTAGTGGAGCAATACAAGGAGAGGAAGAAAGACTTGCATATGGTGTTTATTAACCTTGAGAAAGCGTACAATGAAGTCCCGAGGGAGGTCCTGTGGAGGAATTTGGAGGCTAGTGGCATTCTGGTAGCGTACATTAGGGTGATTAAGGATATGTATGATGATACTAAGACTCGGGTGAGGACTGTGGGCGGTGACTCGGAGCATTTCCCTGTGGTGATGGGGTTCCACCAAGGATCGGCTCTTAGCCTATTTTTATTTGCCTTAGCGATGGATGTACTATCGCGACACATCCAAGGAGAGGTGCCTTGGTGCATGATATTTGCCGATGATATAGTGTTGATTGACGATACGCCAAGCGGAGTTAACGGGAGGTTGGAGGTTTGGAGACGAACCTTGGAGTCTAAAGTTTTCAAATTGAGTAGAACCAAAACAGAATACTTGGAGTGAAAATTCTATGACGGGACCCATGAAGCAGACGTACGGGTAAAGCTTGATGCTCAAGTTATCCCCAAGAGAGCGAGTTTTAAGTATCTCGGGTCTATTATCCAAAGTAACAGGGAGATTGACGAAGATGTCGCACATCGCATTAGAGCGGGATGGATGAAATGAAGGCTCGCTTCCGGTGTTTTATGTGATAAGAACGTGCGCCAAGATTTAATGGTAAGTTTTATAGAGTGGTGGTTTGACTGGCTATGCTGTATGGGGCTGAGTGTTGGCCAGTCAAGAACTCCCACGTGGAGAAGATGAAAGAAGCAGAGATGAGGATGTTGAGATGGATGTGTGGGTGTACCAGGAGAGATAAGATTAAGAATGAAGTTATCCGAGACAGAGTGGGAGTAGCCTCCGTGGAGGACAAGATGCGGGAGTTGAGGCTGAGATGGTTCATACATGTTAAGAGAAGAAACATTGATGCCCCTATTAGGAGGTGTGAGAGGTTTTTCATGGCGAGTTTGAGAAGAGGTTGAGGTAGGCTTAAGAAGTACTGGGGAGTGGTGATTAGATAGGACATGACGCTTCTTCAGCTTACTGAGGACATGACCCTAGATAGGAGGGTGTGGAGGTCGATGATTAAGGTAGAAGGTTAGTGGGTAGTTTTTAGTTTCTCACCAATAGTCTTAATAGCATGCATATCCCTTCATACTCTTAGATTTTTATTTCGTTATGTGGTTTTGTTTGCCTCAGGTATTGTATTCCTTGTTGCTAGTATTTGGTACTACTTATCCTTTATCTCTCCCTTTTTCTTTTCTCTTCCTTCTTTCTTCCTTTATTTCTTTCCACTTCTTCTTGTTACCCTTCCTGAGCCGAGGGTCTATTAGAAACAACCTCTCTACCTGTTAGGTAGGGGTAAGGTCTGCATACAGACTACCCTCCCCAAACCCCACCCGGTGGGAACATACGGGTTTGTTGCTATTGTTGTTGTTGTTGTATAGTCATTGTATGATCCAAAATTTATATAGTTTTATACAATTAGATCTGTAGTGAAAAAGGGTTAATCTTAGACAATATTAATATCTCAATGACAGAACAAGTGTATTTATGGGAAATATCTCACATGTATTGTAGGGTAGCAATGAATAATAAAAATAATGTAGTAATTAATGACTCAAGAATATGAAAGAGCAATAAATAACAATAAATGACATTCAAGTAAGTAAATGAATAGATGTCACCCGACAAAAGTGAGATTCCTCAATAGGTCCTCTAACAATGATGGATAATGATAAGCCTTTGAATATTCTGATCCTTCTTGGATCGGGGAAGACAAGATAGATAAATATGTAAAGGTGAACTTGTATGTATATGATAAAGAGAAAATCTTCAGAGAATGTCAATACATTAGTTCTTTACAAAAAGTGTCAAATCCCTTCTATAACTACATATTTTTCTATTTGTAAGGGTATATGGGCCACAAAACCCTAGATAGTAAAACTAGGAGGAATATTCACTGGAATATTCTCTAGGGAATTGCAATTCCAGAACTAGCTGTTACTTTTCTTCGAAGAGGAGTGCTCGTCGTCGTCCTCTATCGAGTCTTTTCGACCTTGTGGATGACCATTTATCTTCTCGTGACGTCGACTCTTTGAAGTCAAGTCAACGTATCTCATTGACGACACATGGCAACCTCCTAAGGCTTCATTTATATTGACCTAGTCAACATGTAACATGACTTTTTTACCCATACAGTTTGTCCCTCTGCTTGTTGAGGTCGTCCTCGTGGGCGAGTTCACTGAGCGGATAGTAGCGGTCGTGGTCGTTGTCAAAAGCAAGCGGCGTAGCATTTCGAGGATCATATATTTCAAAATCTTGATCTTCCCGGTTTCTTTAATGGAACCATTATTGTTTAAATAAAGAATTAGAACCCTTGACTAAAGCTTATTTTTAGGAATGAACACGAGTTACTGATAATCAAGGAAATAATGATAAATAAAAAGGAGTAAGTAAATAGACAATAGTATGATGCACAGAAAAATAAAGAGTATGGTATTCGTAGTCCAGATGCCCCTTACAAGTTAACTTTTTTTCCCTTATATAGGGAATTCTTCAGTATAACGTCTACCTCTTGCAATGATAACACATTAATGACTAATTATTACATTAATGTAACGTTACAGTGAATAACCGTAATTGTTGTGTAACGTGTGGATCATTAATTGAAGAACTTTGAATATGCCTGTAGCTCTGTCCGGATTCATTCTGACCTTGTCTCTTCTTTGACTCAATCAAGTTGAGTCTTCCGTAGCTGATTACTTCGTAGGTATATAGTGTCGTGCCTCTTGGCCTCGCACCTCCTTATAGGATCATGTTCAGCTATCATGTTTTTCTTGTTCCACGTAACTGGCTGAATCATCAAGAATTATCATACATGTGAAGCTCCTTTTTATCAATACAGATAGTCCCCCTACTTACCATTTATTTATCGATTAATATTTGGTAAGTGGATATACATTTATGGCGGGAATATTTTTCTGCCGCTTCACCTCGAAATATTGTATCCTTCTCTGAGTGTAGGCGTCGTTTGTCACTTCCATTTAATGCTCAAGCCACGTGTCCCCTCTGGATTGCTTCTGCAGTCACTCGGCGCCTTTTAGGGCTTTTTGTGACCGCATCAGTCACGAAGTGACACCTTCAATTATGACTTTCTCATCATTGTTTTTTCCCATGTTTGACGGTTGTCTTCAAGTATAAATACCCCTTTTCCTTTCTTTACTTTCACGAAAAACTTCTAACTTGCCTTCTTTATTTGTAAATAATTTTTCCCTTGTCTTCGTAAATATGTCTTCATCAAACCAACCTAAAAGAGTGATAAATGTGGATGACTTGACCCCTTCTTCTGCTCCGACGCGGAGCCGGAGAGGTGGTAGATTGAGGAGTTTATGCTCTACTCCTTTAAGAGGCTCTTCTTCTTCCCAGATTACTTCCCCTCCTTCTATTAGGTCTTTAGTTTCTCCAAGAGCTAGGGCTTCCAGATCTTCATCTAGGGGTAGAGAAAATCATGAACCACGAGTGGATGAAATCATTCCTGCTGAGCTTACCTTCTCTAGGGATATTTAGGTCCTTGTTGATCAGTCATTATCCCTTGATAGTGCTAATAGGTACCCTACCCTTATTACCGAAGGTTTAGTTCCCCTTGTCCGCAGGGAATGTTCTTGGAAGTATAATTTTCCTATCCTCGTTCCGAATGAGAACCAAAGAATAACGTCTTACAAGATGGGATATTCTTTCGTTTATACCTACCCTTTTACTTTAGGGTTTAAACCTCCTCTTGATCCAGTCATTATTGAATTCTGTTGTTTTTTCAAAATTTGCTTAGGACAAGTTGGCCCTCTTGTATGGTGGGTTGTTGCGTGTCTCAGATGTTAAACTACTTTAGCCTCGGTTCCTTTCACCTTTAACCATCTCATTCATCTTTATTCTCCAGCCTTATTTCATCAAGGGATTTTTACTCTGGCTGCCAGGAGTAAAAGAGTGTTGGTAACCCCTGATGACGACAAGGATAGAGGTTGGTACCTTCGGTACGTTGTTGCGCCCACTGTTGGTTTAGTGGGTGAAGAAAATCTTCCCTTCCCCGAGAAGTGGAATCATGCACGTGAGTACATTTTAGCTCACATTTGTTATTTTTCTTCTTTTTGCTTTAAGTGTTTGATTAACACCGTAACTGTTTCCTCTTCTTTCAGCTATCATGGGTACTGTTGAGAATGTCTCCGGTATCCGTGATTGGGTAGAAAAGTTGTTGTCGATTGCTCCGTTGGAGGAAAGGTCTTGGAAGTACTTCTCCGGGAAGTACGATTGGAAAGTGAAGACTCACGGTACGTGAAGCTTTTGTTTCCACTTCTTTCCTTACTCGAGCCTCTTTTTCTTTGTTGTTTAACCTTTTTTCCTTTGACACGGATTCCCGCTCGTGGGGTGTCTGCTGCGTCCATTCCGAAAATGTCCCTGGCTCAAGCCCAGGAACTTATTGCTGGTTCTTCTTCTTCGAAGAGAAGGTTAGTGGGTCTAGAACCTTAGAAGAATAAGAAGAAGAAGAAGAAGAGGAGGGCACTTTGGTGCACAAGTCAGGGAAAAAGAGGGTGATTTCAGACGATGAGTCTACACCCGTGGTTGTGCCTTCCGTACCTGAAGTCAGACCCTCTACTTCTGAAGATGCTTCTCCCTATCCTGTGCATGACTCTGTGGATCATTTGTTCCGTGAAGGCTTTTGCCCTGCTGTTAATGACGTTCCCTTGGCTGCTTTTCCTCCTTATTTTTGAGAGATTCCTTCATCCACTCCTATCATTTCCTCCGCTCCTTTGGCTATTACTGCTCCCGTTGCTGCTTTGCCCGTGGCTTTTCCAGCTCCTCAAACTTCCGTGCCCGTGGCTTCTACATCTCTACCTGCTTCCGTGCCTTCTGTTAGAGAAGTAGGGTCTTCCAACAGGGAGATGCGGCAGGTTTTAATAGAAGTTCCGGCTGAGGGAGTCTTTTTAAGAAATCTGGCCAGCCCGACGTGTGGCTCAAACCGCTGATAGGCCCGACTGAATAGACCAAGCTAGATAGCTACAACTCCCTTACTTGGGCTAACGAAGTCGTGCATACCTCTTTGAAGGTAAAGTGCTTTCTCTCTCATTTGATTCTTGTACATGAAATTTATCGTATCTAATTGATTTCCTTTTTGTAGATCAATATTATAGGCATGAAGCTCATGAAGAGGGTTTCAAATGCGGAGCAGGAAATAAAAGAGTGGCAGGCTGAAGTAGATAATTGGAAGGGGCAATATGACAACTTAAGGCTCGACATGGAAGCCTTAGAAGAAGAAAAGAGTACCTTGGATCGGCAAATGAGAATCATGGCAGCGGAGTTGGCAGTGGAGAAGGCTTCTTCTAATCAAGCGGACAAAGACAAGATCATCCTTGAGTATTCATTTGCTGAGCAGTTGTCCCGTGCCTCAGAAGAATCTAGGAGTTTAAAAGCCTTGCTAGAGCAGAAAGAGGAATACTCAGGTGAGCTTGTGCAGTCTCTGACCCAGACCCAGGAGGATCTTCGCAATGCCTTTGTCTCGCCCCAAAACCGAGGGACACGACCGGCGCTCGACCGGGTAGCCCCAGTCAAGCGGACCTGGATTCCTTTACCCTTCCACGTATTACCCCGTGATCCCAATGTACATTATTCAGTTATAATTTAAACACATTCTTACAACCTGGAATTAAATCATAGATTTCTGTCATTTCCCAGCGGTGGTACAATACTTACAAAATATACATAACACACAGTTTTACTTTACGTGGTCTACAAGTTATACTGCCCAAAATACATATGTACAGAACCCACATTTCCTGTCTACGGAGCCTCTAAGAGTACGAATGAGTTATATAATACTTGCCGGTAACAAGGCTCCGGCTATACCTTACACAAATACCAAAATGAAAAATCCGGAAGAAGAGGTGGCATGAACCACACAGGGCCCCGAGGGGGAAAGAGGCTCACCCAAACAGTTGATGGAACGTAGAGGAGGCACTACTGTCGGTGGGCTGGAGTACCTGCTATAGAACCACCTACAATCATCACAAGAATGTAGCGCCCCCGGCAAAAGGGACGTCAGTACATTTGAATTTTACTAGTATGTATGAACAAACTTTATCCCAAGTACAATCAACCAATATTACAGATAAGAAACAAGACAACAATAGGACCTACAATCAAAACACACGGAAAGTGACAATCAAAATCAACCATTTTACAATCTCTCCCTTTTTCCCTTTCCAACACCACCATATTCACGAGTTTCATAATTTTCATATCAATAGTGATAACGATCACTTTTCCACCCTTATTACCTCGGCCACCCTTATCACCACAACCCACACCTTATTACTTCGTGTTGCGGTGCACAACCCGACCCCGCCTGACAATTCATGTTTCATAACAACAATGCCAACAATTTCATCACAAGGGCCTTCCTTTCAAGAATCACAATTTCAACATTTATCATTTCATTCACTTGGTCTGAAAGCACCCCAACTTTCATCAAGTAGTAATTTATGCACAAGGTGTTGCCATAACCGTTCAACTTATTTACAATGCTTCATATCAACACCTTTAAACAATTACCATCTTTGCACATAATAAAGTGGGCATGCCAAGTCACAATTCAAAATCTCATCTAACACAGTGGGGTAGAAATCAACTAGACAATCAATTCACATATTTCCATATAAGTACACATACCGTATGCTTACCACAGCCAGAGGGATTTTACAAGAATTAAAGTTAGACATACATACCTTGTGTCGAATTTTTCCCTTTATAATTTCTATCACAAATCACCGGACCATCAAGCAACGTCAATCTAATTCATAAGGCAACACATTCATCTTAGAATTGGGAATCATGAACACAATTCGAACTCGCTTAGGCATTTTATCGAATGCTATATGACCCCCTTAAATTTCTAACCCCTTCTTTGTGCATATTTACCCTAACCCACTCCCTTTTACTAGATTATGACAATAAATGAACATGCATGCAAGGTTCTTCACTTTTGTCTTCAAGAACTCCTTTAGGGGAGTTCTACTTATTAATAAAATAAAAATCTGGAAATTTAAGGGAGATGGGGTGGAGACTTACCTCTTTAAGTGAAGAAGACAATAACTTGAAAATTCCCGGGCTTGAGTGATTGAGGAAAACCAAAAGGATGATGAAACCCTTTCTCTCAAGAACTCTCTTCTTTTCTCTCTCTATTCTTAGTCAGAAAATGGTTAAAAATTAAGGGGAAGGGTGTTTTAATGAACTGGGAGTCGGGTTTTAAAATTAGAAAAGCTAGAAGCCCGACACAAGAATGCGGTCAGGAATGCGATCACATTCCTGACATGCGGTCCGCAGAGACGACCGCATAATTGCCCTCCAGGTGGGCTAAAAATAAAAACACACTGTGCAGGTAGGCGACCACTATGCGGTCCGCATACACGTTATGCGATCGCATAGTGCGTCGCATAACCTCCGTCACAAAAATCAAAGGCAAGAATGCGACAACTATGCGGTTCGCAGAACCGAAATACGATCGCATAATGGACCGCATAATTGCCTTCAAATTGGGCAGTGTCCTGCCCAGGTATGCGACCATTATGCGGTCCGCATACCCGTTATGCGATCGCATAGTGCGTCGCATAACACCCAACTGCTGGAAAATTTTATTCGTTCAAATTTCGAGGTAATTTTACACAATCAAGGTCCGTTTTAAGAATTTCTACAGATATAACAGCTCGGGGACTTATTCGGGCATTATTTTAAACAAGAAAATTTACGGGTCTTTACATTCTTCCCCCCTTTAGATCATTCGTCCTCGAATGAGGATTTTGAAAATCGTTTGATTTTTAAAACATGATATGCAAACTTCCAGATTTACACTAACTCCTATATTTTCAGAAAATTTCGCCTGAGTCTCCTTTGTATTTAGACCTATCTACCTGTCAGAGAGCCCCCGAAACACATTTCCAAGCATCATTACATAGTTTCTGTTATTCCTACAACTGGTATACAATCCATTACCTCAACACTTGCACATATCCAATTACCTTGACAAATACATATAGTTCATTCTCTTTACATCACAAATTGGCATAAGATTCAATTAGTGGCACATAATTTGCACATAACTTTGGGCCATTTCAATGCGCTCCATACAGTTCAATCACCTCAATAGATCATAGACAATTCATTTAACCATCCATTACCAATCTACACTACCATTAATCACTTACTTAGCACATTTGTTTCACAAAACTTTTATTTGCTTCAAAGGTTGCACACCACCCATTTAATAACATTGTATACAGTTCTAGCACGCATTGGAAAGTTACAACAATAAGGCAATTAGGAAAAAAAATGGGGTGCCATTGCACGAATCTGAGTACAACATCAAGTTGCCTTGGGACCATAATTCACACGATCACTACTACACTTGCTCAAACAGATGGGGATATTTTTCTTTCATTTCTTTCTCTGTTTCCCATGTGGCTTCCTCGACTTGTTGACTTCGCCACAACACTTTAACATAAGCAATCTCTTTGTTTCTCAATTTACGGACTTGCCTATCAAGAATAGAAACCGAAGTCTCTTCGTATGATAGCTCTTCATTAACCTCAATAGTCCCAACTGGCACGATGGCGGATGGATCTCCAACCACTTTCTTCAACATAGACACATGGAACACTGGGTGCACTAATGACATTTCATGGGGCAATTCTAGCCTATAAGCCACCCGTCCTATCCTTTGAGCGATCCGATATGGCACGACGTACCTAGGGCTCAACTTCCCTTTCTTCCCAAACCGCATCACTCCCTTCATGGGAGACACCTTCAAGAACACCCAATCATCTACCTGGAACTCCAATTCTCTTCGACGAACGTCCGTATAGGATTTCTGACAACTCTGAGCGGTTTCATCCTCTCCTGAATGATTCTTACTTTTTCCATATCCCGGTGCACAAGATATGGCCTTAACAATTCCGCCTCACCAGTTTTGAACCATCCAATCGGAGATCTACACCTTCTTCCGTACAATGCCTCAAATGGGGCCTTCTGAATACTAGCATGAAAGCTGTTATTGTAAGCAAACTCGATAAGCGGCAAATGGTCATCCCAACTACCTTTGAAATCTAAAGCACAAGCCCGCAACATATCTTCAAGCGTCTGAATAGTCCGTTCCGCCTGACCATCAGTCTGAGGATGGAAAGTCGTGCTGAGATTCACCTGAGTACCCAAACCTTGCTGAAATTTCCTCCAAAAATTAGCTGTGAACTGGGCCCCTCGATATGAGATAATAGAAACTGGAGTGCCATGAAGTCTGACTATCTCCTTGATATACAACTGAGCATAACGTTCTGCAGTATCGGTGGACTTGACTGGCAAAAAGTGGGCTGATTTGGTGAGCCGATCCACTATCACCCAAATTGAGTCGAACCTGCGCTGCATGCAAGGTAACCCCACCACGAAATCCATGTTGATCATCTCCCATTTCCACGTCGGTATTTCCATAAGTTGAGTTAATCCACCGGGCCGCTGATGCTCAGCCTTCACCTGCTGGCAATTTGGACATCTAGACACAAAGTCCGCCACACCCCTTTACATACAGCTCCACCAATAAATCTCCCGGAGATCGTGATACATCTTCGTAGAACCTGGGTGCACAGAATACCTGGAGCTATGAGCCTCCACCATTACCCTCTCCCGGAGATTATCTACACCTGAGACACATAGCCTATCTTGACATCGCAACACTCCATCATTGCTGCCGAGTGAAAATGCCGAAATCTTGTTATTCAGAACTGCCTCCTTCAACTATGCCAATGCTAGATCAATAAATTGCTTTTCTTTGACTTCTGCTACAAGTGACGATTCTGCCCCATTATGCACCATAACCTCCCCTTCACCTGAGGTCGAAAGACAAACCCCCAAATTGGCCAATTGATAAACCTCCCGAGCCAAGGGCCTCTGATTCGCTTCCAAATGAAACAAACTACCCATAGACTTCCGACTAAGAGCGTCGGCCACCACATTCGCCTTTCCTGGATGGTACAAGATGTTCATATCATAATCCTTAAGCAATTCTAACCACCTCCGCTGCCTTAGATTCAGTTCCTTCTGCTTGAATAAATACTGAAGACTCTTGTGGTCTGAGAACACATCCACGTGGACTCCATAAAGATAATGCCGCCAAATTTTTAATGCAAACACCACTGCCGCGAGCTCCAAATCATGCGTTGGATAATTCTTCTCGTGATTCTTGAGTTTCCTTGAAGCATACGCTATAACCTTCCCATGTTGCATCAACACACACCCCAAACCAACCCTTGAAGCATCGCAATAAACCACAAATCCCTCTATACCTTCTGGCAGGGTCAATATCGGTGCCGAAGTCAATCTCGACTTCAATTCCTGAAAACTTTTCTCACAAGCGTCGGACCACTGGAACTTCACCGCTTTCTGCGTCAATTTAGTCAATGGGGAGGCGAGGGTAGAGAATCCTTCCACAAACTTCCGATAATACCTAGCTAGACCCAAGAAACTACGAATCTCTGTCGGGGTCGTTGGTCTAGGCCAATCTTTCACTACCGCGATCTTCTGGGGATCAACCTGAATTCCTTCTCTGGACACAACATGACCCAAAAAACGCGACTGATTCTAGCCAAAACTCGCATTTCGAAAATTTAGCATACAACTGGTGATGATGAAGAGT
>MDKH01018920.1:0-31214 GCA_005239495.1 Nicotiana undulata
CACCCTCTTGAGAACATCATAACAGATCTAAAATCTGGAATCAAAACAAGAGCCTCCTTGAAAAATTTGTGTGCGTTTGATGCCTTCCTATCCCTGATTGAACCAAAGAACATTGGTGAAGCCCTACAGGATGCTGACTGGGTAAATTCCATGCAAGAAGAGCTGAATCAATTTGAGAGAAGTCAAGTATGGCACTTGGTACCCAGGCCACTAGACAGATCAGTGATTGGCACGAAGTGGGTCTTCAGGAACAAGCTCGATGAGGATGTAACTATTACAAGAAATAAGGCAAGACTAGTTGTTCAAGGGTATAGTCAAGAAGAAGGAATTGACTATGATGAGACCTTTGCTCCTGTGGCAAGATTGGAGGCAATCAGACTTCTTATATCATTTGATGCACATATGGAATTCACTCTCCATCGGATGGATGTTAAGAATGCCTTTCTCAATGGCTATTTGAAGGAAGATGTATTTGTCAAACAGACTCCAGGTTTTGAAAGCAAAGAGTCACCTGATCATGTATATAAACTTGACAAGGCTCTTTATGGTCTCAAACAAGAACCTAGAGCATGGTATGAGCGATTGTCAAAATTCCTGTTGGAACATGGGTACAAACGAGGCAAATTTAACAGTACTTTGTTCCTAAAGGAAAAGGGAAGGATCTTCTGATTGTGCAAATATATGTTGATGATATCATATTCGGGGCAACCACTGAAAAGCTTAGCAAGGAATTTGCTACACTAATGGGGAGTGAATTTGCAATGAGTATGATGAGTGAGCTAAACTTCTTCTTAGGCTTGCAAATCAAGCAAAACCCACATGGAACAATGATTCATCAAGAAAAGTATGTGAAAGAACTCCTCAAGAAGTTCAAGATGGAGGATTCAAAGGAAATAGACACCCCCATAGCCACAACTACTAAATTGGATGTGGATGAACCTGGTTCATCCGTTGATCAGAAGGTATATAGAGAAATGATTGGGTCTCTATTGTATCTCACTACAAGTAGACCTGATATTATTTTCAGTGTGGGATTGTGTGCTAGGTTTCAAGAAAATCCAAAGGAGTCTCACCTCACTGCAGTAAAAAGAATTTTGAGATATCTGAAAGGCACCACTGATTTGTGCCTTTGGTATCCTAAATGTAGTAATTTCGAACTTGTAGGATATGCTGATGCTGATTATGCAGGTTTCCTGGTTGACAGGAAAAGCACCTCAGGCATGGCTCACTTTTTGGGCTCCTGCCTTGTGTCTTGGGCCTCCAAGAAACAAAATTCAGTAGCTTCGTCTACTACTGAGGATGAATATGTTGTTGCAACCTCTTGATGTGATCAGTTGCTATGGATCAAGCAGCAACTCATGAACTTTGGTATAGATGTGGGATGCATTCCTATTTTCTGTGATAACACTAGTGCCACTAGTATGACGAAGAACCCGGTTCATTATAAGAGAACTAAGCACATAGATGTTAGACACCACTTCCTTAGGGACAACTATGAAAGGGGAATGATCTCAATTGAATTTTGTGCTACTAACAAGCAAATTGCAGATATCTTCACCAAAGCACTGAGTAGGGAGCATTTTGAAACATGCTTGAATTAGGGATGATTAAGATCACCTAAGTGAAGAACAAAAAAATGAAAAAAATTATTTTTGGCTAGAAAATTCTAATTAGGCACTTAATCAGATTAATCATTGCTCATTATCATGTCTTTATTGCCATACTCTTTTGCCATGTATTAATATGATTCCCTAGTTGCTAATGATGTTTCTCTATCTTTGTAAATTGAGGCAAATTAAAGATTTTAACAGGATGAACCTGGTTCATCCATGCTGGTTCATATGACTGACAAGGTACGTTCTCATCTCCATACATTTATTAATTCAAGTACAGTCATACATGAGCAGGACTCTACCTACTTTTGGTTCAAATTCAAAAATTTCGTACTTACCCAAAATTGAACCAGTTTCAAGAAGTCCCGTCTCGCTTAATTAGCCTAGTTTTAGGGGAAAAATAACTGTCTAATCAATGTCAGTCCTATATCGATTAGACTCCGACCTGAGTTAATACTCTGCCGTTGTATTCTCCCTAGTCACATCTTATATAAGGGTCATCATTACTCTTCTCTTCATAAAGTAACTGTCGAACCAAGTTCAACTCATTATACACAAACCAAAACTGATCACTCGCCTTTTCTTCCTAACAACACACAATCATGTCTTCACCACCACCTGCTTCTTCTTCTACTTCATCACCTAATCGTGATTACGATGGAGGAAATTCTGAATCTGAATCTAAATCTGCATCTGTATACAGTTCTCAATCACCAAAAAATGCGTCAACCCCTGAAAACACACCTATTCCTGAACCCACACCAAACCCTACTCCTACCCCTAAGAATCGTCGTGTCAAAGTTCTTGCCAGGAAATCTGTTGCTTCTGGGTCTAGGGAAAAATTCTTGGAGGAACTTATTGAAGCTGACAAAGGTTCTAAGTTAGGATCATCAAGTGAATCGTTTAAATCAGTCAACAAGGAGGAAGCACCTGGTTCATCAAATTCTGAACAAGGTAATATTGATGCTATCTCTGAATCTGTTAATGCTGAGAACAGGTTTGTTCTGGTTGGGTCGGTGGTAGATGTTGAAGTGCCGAGTAGGCAAAGAGAATTGGGAAAAGGTAAAATTCTTGAGAGAGAGAGAGGGTGAAGATGGAGTTGTAAGGGGATCTGGGGAGGATGGCACCACACTGGCTATCTGTGGTCCTATTCCTGAGAATGTTGGAGATGAAGTCACAGAGTTAGGGGGAAGTGTAGTTGAGGAGGCCGCAACAGGTCTAGCAAGCTTGAGGAAAGGAGCAGATGAACCTGGTTCATCTGGGGACGAGACATTGGCTGAAAGGCTAAAGAAACTGGGGGATTCCTATAACACCAAGAAAAGAAGGACTCAGAAGTCCAAGAAAGCATCTACCCTAGTTCCTCCAAAGAAGAGGAATGCTACTATTTCTGCTGATGCTCCTGTCCCTAAGGTGCGTGCGACTCGTAATACTGTGAGAGAAGAAGAAGAAAAGTTGGAGAAGGCTATGCAAGAGAGCAAGAAAAAGAAGGCGGCAAAGGGTAAAGCTAAGATTGGAGAGCCTGTTAAGGTTGTTGTTATTGATGAGGAGACGTTGGACCTAGTCCAACAAGAGGAGTAGCTTGGTCCAGTTGTAGTTGGGACACCAAAACCCAAAAAGTCTAAGGCTTCTTCAAAGAAGTCAGTTGCTGTGTCCGCCGCAACTCCAAGCACTGCCAAAAGGACCAGGTCCAAGGCAAAGAAGTGCAGGTTGTGGAGAAAGATGATGATGCAGACTGGAGTGGAGAAGAAGAGAAGGAAGATGATGTGGAGACTGACAGTATCATAATGTTTGGCAAGAGAACAATCTTTAAGGGCAAGTTGTTCAAAGATCTAGAGGATCCTGGAATGAGATACCTACAGGACACTCTGGACGTGCAGGGATGGAAGGACATGGTCCTTCGCATGGAAGGCAGGTTGGCAAGGGCTGAATTGGTGGAATGCATGGGAAATGCCATTGTCAAAGACGACAGGGTCACCTCTATGGTCAAAGGAGTTCAAGTTTCCTTTGATGCTAAAGAGCTGGGTGAAATTCTAAACATACCAGCTGAGGGCTATGAGGACTACACAAGGCAGAGATGGCCTTGTCTAGATAGGATGGCCTCTGCAATCAACATCACCAGATTCTTCAGTGACAATGAGAGGGAGATTGAACCTAGGCCGGTCTACAAAAGTTAAATGAAGCTAGAGCACAAGTTGTTCTTCGAGTTTGTCATCAAATTCCTGCTGCCCAGACAAGAAAGAAGGCACATAGCCAACTATATGGATCTGACTCTGATGGAGTGTCTGTACAAGGGAAAGCAAATCAACTGGCCAGCTTTCATCATCCAACTCTTGGACAGAGTTGTGAATGGAACCAAAGCACATGCAGTCCCATATGGATTCATTCTGACAGTTGTGCTTGCACATTTTGGGGTTCATGCGAAGAATGCTGAAATGGCGACTGCCAAGGATTAGTTTGGGAAGGAAACTTTGCTGACATGTGATTACATTGTCAATGTTCCTGCAGATGAACCTGGTTCATCTAGGAAGCAACCAGTCAACAGCAAAGTAAGAACTCTGGTACAGGAAAGCGGGATCAAGGATATGGAGATCCTTCGTTTGAAATCTCGTGTGATTAAGGTTAAAGCTGAGCGGGATGCTCTCAGGGCTGAACTAGCAAAAGAGAAGGAAAAGAACGAGGGTGTTCTTCAGCAGATGCTTTCTCTTCTATAAACCAATACCACAACCTCCTCTGTACCTTCCCATCCTTAGGCTTTCCAGAGCTACCAAATTACCCCATCTATGACCCAGTTCGGGATTCTGTTCTTGTTTCTGTTTTTTTTAACTTTGTTTTGCTCATGGTTTTTGGATGTTTTTGTTTAAATTGTCTGGTGTTTGATGTACGTTTCTAATCAATGAATTTTGCTGTTTGGTTATTGACTTGTCTCAATTTCTTATTTAGCTTACATTTATTGGTTTCTTGTGTTGATTAATCATGTTTTGCACATGCAGCTGCCTCAAATGGCCATGAGTAATAATTAATAAATCTGGTAAGTGTATCATTTTGCACCTTTTCGATGATGCCAAAAGGGGGAAGATATGTGCTGACTTTTTAATTTTTTTTAAAGTGATATGTATAACCTAAATGAACCTGGTTTCTCTATGATTAATGCTTAAAATCGTACAAAGTGTTTGAAGTGTATACATGATTAAGCACATAGTTTGTCATCATCAAAAAGGGGGAATTTGTTGACCCAAGTCACTGCATAGTTTTGAAGATTGACAAATGTTTGACCAGTTGAACCAGGTCCATCAGAGCACACATACTTGAACTGAATGGCTGGCACATAAACCGTATATGCATATGAGATAAATGTGATTGTGAAGAATCAATGAACCAAGTGATTGTCTCCTAATGCGAAAAGGTTGCAAACTGATAAAGAGGATAGAAGTTGAATTCAACAAGGATAGTAACAAAGGAAGGAAGTTGAGTTTAATTCGAACTCTTTCACCCAGTTAGAGTTGTACTAGAATTGAACGACAAACTCAACTACTGACTCTATAAATACTTGAAGTATTCCTGCTGAAATTTGTGACGCACAAGTACTAAAGTGAATCAAGATCTGAAAGCAAAATTCTTAGAGTTATTTTGCAAGCAGAATTATTGTGCGATACAAAGGCTACATATCAGCTAGAAGAACCAGTTCCATCGTTTGTGTATTGAGTCTAGTTGATTGTAGTAGGAGTTTTAATATTGTATCTTTTCAGCTTTCATAGAATCAATTTTAATAGGTAAACATTGTTCAAGTTAGAGTTAACTTGAATCTTGTAGAAATTAGTTAGAGGCTAGTTGATACGAAGGGATTAGAGTTAGTCCTAGGATTACAAAAGAGTTTATTTTGTAAGTCCGTTTGGCTCAGAGTTTTTAGTGAAGAGTTTGAGCAAATCCTACTGAGGAGTAGGTCGTGGTTTTTTCACCTTTTGAGCCAGGTGTTTTCCACGTAAAAATCTCTATGTTTTTACTTTACTGCTTTTATTATTCCGCACCAGTAGAAGTTGGAACACAAAGAAGAACCAGGTTTTTCTTGTGATACAACACTCGAAATATTGGGTACCACACATTTAACCTATATTATTGTGTGGTAACATATCTGATGAATTGATCACAATATCCTGCTATACTCATTCAATGTTCTTGTAGGCCTGAGTAAAGATGCGGTCATGAGGCCTCTGTCTGGCGAGGAGGAGGAGGTTTCGGCCCCGGTTCCGAAACCAGCAAAGGATAACAAGAGAAAAAGGGCCTCGACCTCTGAGGACCCAAAGCCCAAGAGAAGAAGAGTTCGATTAGAAAATCGAAGATAGATATTGTCCCTGCCCATATACTTCAGCGGCTAAGGGAGTAAGAAAAAACAGATAAAGATGATGACTTGGTGTTGGTGTCCCGAGTGAAGAAAACCATCGAGGCCCCCAAGGCCGTTGAATCAGTGGTGGTTGGTGAGGACCCTCCTTGTGCTAAGGAGGCCTTGGAGAAGGATTCGAAAAAAGTCCCTGAATCGCCTGAGATCGAGGCTGCCTTCCATCAAACGGCGAGCATGTTCGAGGGGGCTAGTCCAGAAACCCCTCGAGTTTAAATGAACGCCCCAAGTGACTCACTTGGGGAAGTAATAATAGGTGACTCACCAACCCCTCCTTGCTTTTTCGAAGATACGATCCAGGATGCTCAAGCTTTGAGGACCCCCGAGGTAGGCGGAGTCCCTAGAGGGGATGATCCCTTCCAAGATTGCTTTGCCAGGGCCGAAGAGGCTTCCGACCTGAATGACGCATCCAGCCTCTTCGAAGAGGCTCATAGAATTCAGAACCAGGTAAGTCTTAATCCCTTTATCGATGTTGTATTCCTATATCTTCTGTCTAACTCCCTTTCTTTCCCATACAAGTTTTTTCTAAGTCCCGGGCTAAACTAAGACAATGTAAGGATGACCTCCAAAGGCTTTTGGAGGAGAAGAATTCTCTCAAGATTCTCTGCGGGCAAAAAGATAAAGAGATCAAGGACCTCCGAACCGAATTGGATAAAGCTCACAAAGAGCAGACCGAGATGATCGAGCAGGTAATGATACTCTTAAAAGCTCATGTGCTTGATTTAGGAACGAAAGCTAATACTTCAATATCACAGCTCCAGCAAAAGATCGAGAGGATCGAGCAGTTCAGTGAGGAGGTCAATCAGGTGAAGGCGGAGTCCTACGGGTGGAAAGAAGGCATGGACCGCCTTGCTACAGAAAAAGAACTTACTCTAGCCCAGTTGTCATCAATTGAAAGCCAACTTCGAGACATGAAGGAGAAAAGCTCAGCTCAGGCAGGGAAGATAGAAGAGGTTGAGGCTCGGTTGGCTTTCGAACTCGCAAAGGACAAATTTGAGGCCGAGAAAGCAAAGACCGAGGCTGAGGCATCCGTGGCCATCTATCGGGCCGATGCTAAAACCACTCAATTTCAAGTGAGAGAGGCCGCCGAGACTTCTCAAACACGAGCATATTGGATTTACGAACTCGCCAACTGCCAGTCTCGGAGGGAAGCCCTCGAGGAGATCCATGCTCGAGGTTTCGATCTTGCCGAAGACATAGCGAAGGCAAAAGAACACGAAGCCGAAGCTAGAGTGTTGGACACTTATGATAACGAAGACAATGATGATGATGATAGTAGCAAGAGTGGGAACGAGAATGGGGAGGACCTCGATGAAGAAGGTTCCCCCGAGAATAGTTAGGAGCTTTTGTATTTTTTCTTTTTCTTTTTTATTTTGTGTAGGACCCCGACTGGTCTTTTGTAAATACCTTCTCATATATAAATTATTTCCTTTTTTATCTTTGTCTCGACTTTTGACTTGTGAAAATTCTGATTCACTTTATGCCTTATGAAAATTTTGATATACTTCATACCTTGTGAGAATGTTGACTCACTTATGCCTTGTGAAAATTTTGTTTTTGAATTCGAAACTTAGGCAACTTGACCGAAGTCAGACTAATATAGTATTTGTAGTCGAGTGAGTACTTGCTCAAACTTGAAGTAGAAAAACCCTTATGTTTTAGTTGAGTGAGGATGAATTCTCGAACTCAAAAAATGTAACGGTCCTTAGGCTCTTGAATTGGGCCGATATGGCCTCAGAAGAGTGGTTTTTCCCCTTTTCGGCTTAAAACGTTTAATCATATAAAATTTGTCATGCCTTAGCACGAAGTAAGTGTGTACCCATTGGGTTTTTTTGAGGTTTAGTGTTATCGAAACCCTTTGCTTTTTTGTGCCTTAGTACAATTTTGTTCAGTACTAAGTTGTTCGAAGGTTCGAACAATTCGATACCCCTTAGGGTTTTTTGAGGGCTGGAGTTGTCGAAACCCTTTGGTTATTTTGTCGAGGGTAGCCTTTTTAATCAGTTTATAAAAATATTCGAAGGCCTATTTTCATTACGGAATTCGGACGTCTCCGAACCGTGTTAGTTTGGTCGTAGCCTTAGGATTTGCCTGTTGGGCTTATTTTCCCAATTATACTTCGAACTTGTTCGAAGAATCAATCCCCAAGTGGGGTGGCCTTGGCCTATAATACCGAGGATTGTCTTTTTAAGGTCTTACGGTCTCGAATTTTAATAATTCGAACATGTCGATTTTTGGATGGCAGTCCCCGAGTACGGGTTAATCGTTCGAGCTTTAGTTATGATCAGCCCTTGAGCCAGTTTCCGCAATAGATCATGAGTATGAAATTGTAAATTAGAAATTTGTCTAAGGCATGGAACATCTGGTAAGGAAAAATACTTCTTTCAATAGATTATACATGCGTACATGTTTTGCCATTAGGTCTCGAGTAATCTACATGGACACAGTTCATTCGACCGTTTGGCTCTTTACAAAATTTACCTATCAAGACCTTGTTGACACGAAGTATTTTCCTTGAAAATATAACATTTGAGGGTGATGCTCCCTAGTATTCGAGGTTAATTGTAAAGAAGCCTAAGATACAGTTGAATTGCTCTAAGTTAGCACGAACAATTGTTGCCTCGTTAAAAACCTTGCCGGAAAAACCCATTTGGGACAAAAACCGGTCGAAGGGAAAAAGAGTGCAACGCGTGCTTTCATACCTAAGGACCTCATGCTTGGAGAAAACTTCGATGCCTTCAATCAAACACCTGCAACAAGTTAGTATAAAATATAAACGAAAAGAGAGAAGGTCATAACTTAACAATAATATCGTTTGAAGAGTGATATGTTCCAATTATTTGGCAATTGTTCGCCGTTCATCATGCCAAATTTGTAGGATCCCTTTTCCGATAATATCGAGGACCCGATACGGTCCTTCCCAATTTAGTCCAAGTTTCCCTTCATTTGGGTCTTGAGTATTGAGGGTGACTTTTCTCAGAAATAAGTCCCTGATTCTAAAGTGGAGATGGCTCTTCGGTTGTAGTACCTTTCGATGCGATGCGTTTGTGAGGCCATTCGGACGAGAGAGGCTTCCCGTTTTTCATCTAGTAATTCGAGTCTTGTAATCATAGCCTCGTGATTTGACTCTTCCATTGTGTATCGAAACCTGACACTAGGTTCCCCGACCTCGACGAGCATCATAACTTCGATTCCATATACTATGGATAATGGTGTTGCCCCCGTACTGGATTTCAACGTTGTTCAATACGCCCAAAGGACTCCGAGCAATATTTCTCTCCACTTTCCCCTAGCGTCGTTCAATCTTTTCTTTAGATTCTGAATGATGGTCTTGTTTGTTGATTTGATCTGTCCGTTCCCACTAGGATGATACGGCGTCGACAAGATCCTTTTTATTTTTCGATCTTCAAGAAACTTTGTTATTTTGCTGCCGATGAATTATTTTCCATTGTCGCATACGATTTAGGCAGGTATCCCGAATCGGCATATGATGTGATCCCAAATGAAGTCTATAACTTCTTTTGCTCTGACTTTCGAGAAAGCCAGTGCTTCAACCCACTTAGAGAAATAGTCAGTCATAAATAAATAAATTTAATTTTACCCGGGGATGATGGCAGAGGGCCGACGATATCCATTCCCTATTTCATGAACGGCCATGGGTACATGACTGAATAAAGATGCTCTCCGGGCTTGTGGATCATCGGTGCATGTCTTTGGCACTTGTCACATTTTCGAACGAATTCCTTAGTATCTTTTTCCATATTGGCCTAATAGTATCCCGCTCTGATGACTTTGTGAGCCAACGATTCGGCACCGAAATGGTTTTTGCAAGTACCCTCGTGAATTTCTCGTAGGACGTAGTCGGTGTCTCCTGGACCCAAACATATTGCCAACGGTCCATCAAACATCCTTATGTATAATGTTCCATTTTCGACCAATGTGCATCGTGCATCCTTTGTTCGTAGAGTCCTCGATATAAGGTCCGATGGGAGTTTCCCATTTTTAGGTAATCGATATATTTATTTCTCCAATCCCAGGTTAGGCTCATGGAGTTGATTTCGGCGTGGCTTTCTTCGATTACTAACTTTGAAAGTTGTATGATATCCCCCGAGCTAATTTCGTCGTCCTCGACCGATGACGCCAAATTTGCAAGGGCATGGGCCTCACTGTTTTTTTCTCGAGGTACATGTTGTAAGGTCCATTCTTTAAACCGATGTAATGTTACCTGCAGCTTGTCCAAATACCTCTACGTTCGATCTTCTTGAACCTCGAAGGTTCTGTTGACTTGGTTTACCACAGGTAGGGAGTCACATTTGGCCTCGATGACCTCTGCTCCCAAGCTTTTAGCCAGCTCGAGACCTGCAATCATGGCCTCATACTCGGACTCATTGTTAGTCAACTTAGAAGTTTTGATAGATTGTCTAATTGTATTGCAGGGCAGCTTCGAAACGATGCCTAGCCCAGACCCATTCACATTTGAATCACCATTTGTGAAAAGGGTCCACACCCCAAACTCGTTTTTAGCAACAATTCCTTTTCGACCTCGGGTACGAGGGCTGGCGTGAAGTCGGCCACGAAGTCTGCTAAGATTTGAGACTTGATGGCCGTTGTTGATTCCCAATTTTTCCTCAAATTATTTTTAAATCTTGCATATATACCTTCCAAAACCATTTTTTACAATAATTGGTATTTTTTCATAATTTTTCATATTTTATTTAATTTCTTTTCCAATTTATTCAGTACTTTATATTCAATAAATATTCGTAAATTATATTATAAATAATTTCAAAATATTTCCTAAAATCAATATATCATTTTAATCCCATTAGGATTTAATTATTTTATTAATTAACCAATTTGGCATTATTTAGCTATAATTACAATAATCTTGCAGTTATAGCCTAAATGCACATTTTATACCATTTTAATTCAATAATTAGTCATCTTATATTTTTAATATTATTTAATTAATTTAATTTTACTTATTTAGCATTAATTTTATTTTATATAATCATTTGCTATTTTTATTAATTATTTATCTATTTTAACGGGTATTTAATTAATAGCCACTTTTTAATTCCTATACTAGCCTAATTTCACCCAGACCCCTACCCAATTTAATCAGCCCAATTACCCAGCCCAGACCTAAATTTCTACCTGGCCCAACCCCTCGATCAATCTGAGTCGTTGATCAATTTGAATCAATGACCCAGATTAATACTTACCTAAATTAATCCTAATGACCTACCCCCCCCCCCCCCCCTTATTTTCACTCAGGATCTCATCTCTATACTCTCTCTCTCTATCTCTCCAGCCTCCTCTAGAGATGTCCAGTCTCTCCGGCCTCCGATGAGGCTCCTTCGTCTTCTCCGGCTACCTCTCTTGCCGGAAACCATGGGTCCTCACCCCTCTTAGCTTCATGACTCCATCCTACACCGGGTATCACTGTCCTGAGGTCCTCAGGAGATCCTGAAGCGGCTCACCTCACCCCATGACTGTTCATGCCTTCTCAGGCCACCCTTGGCCTGTCCGAGTAAGATGTTCCCATCTCCGGCCAAAACCTATGGTTTCTGAGCCAATTTTCTCTCTTTTTGGGTTATCTCATTAAAAACCTAACTGTTGGATCTCGATTTCTTAGATCTATGATAGATCTGGATGTATTCTGAGTTATTTTTTTCTATTTTCCTTAAAGATTCCGAGTTTTCTTTAAAACATGACTCTTAATCTTCAAGCTAGGGTTTCTTAACACCTTTCTAAAAAAAGAATGGTTCTCTTTCTGATTTTAAGATTATTCTATGATTTCTACTATGTATGCACGATTTATTTGTGTTTTTTCCTCATCTGACTTACTATGTTGGAAACCCTAAGTGGCTTTACCTTAATCTTAGGATTCTGAGTCTGTTTTGATGAATTTGCTCGTTTAACCTGTATGAGTACATGCTTCCCACGAACGTTCTGAGCTTTTATGTGACTTTACCATATTTTGTTCATTAGGGTTTCTGATCTTTGTGTCCTCTTCTCGTATCACGTTTAATACGTTATTTCCTTTAATCATTTTACTATGTTCTAACTTAAATCCCTGATTTATGTGATTCTCTTACCCTACTCTGCCTATTCTTGCTTATGCTATGTTTGCTTAGTTTAGTTGCAACACTTTTCTTTGGTTAATATTACCTTCTAGCGGAATCCCTGATTCCCTATGATTGACATGCTTCACGGATTTTACTGTGATATTCTTTACTGATTTTCCGACATGAAATATTTTCCTACCTTACTCTATAGTTGATTATGCTATCAATGTGATTGTTAAGCATTTTTCTTAATTGGATATTCAGTACCCCAACCTAATTACTTGTCCTATACTTGTACTATGTGGAAATATTTCCTTATGTGTTATATTCCCATCTTATGGTATCTTGCCTTATTTGGCTACCTGTCTATTACCGTTTGAAGTTAACTCCATCAATTAATGGAGTATCTATGCCGGTTTTGTACTAATTGATACACAGTCCCATAATTACTTATTGACTTTGGTTTTTACCTTATTTTCTACCTAGAGTTACCCTATATATGTACCTTGCTCTTTCATTAACAAGACACGAACACACACATTGTTCAGACCCTCTCTTACTCACATATTCTCTACTATGCTTCCCCTGATTACGTGCTACCATTACTAGTCGGTTGCAAACCAAAACTAGTTATTCTACTTTGCTTACTCTTCATTATGTACTTACTATCTCCCAACTGGTATGTCTTCAATTTATATTTAGAGCTTCAAAACGATATGTTTCTTTGGGTATTTCGATTCATCTTGTTCTTAATCCGCTTCCACTTATGGTTTAGTTGTTTTACTTGCAATTAGTCTGCATGCTATGCTCCACATGTCACTACCCCTCCCCCCTTTGCATGTTTCAACATGATTTTGCCTCACTTATGTCTTCCTCAATTCCTAGTATACTACAACATGCACCACATGTTACTTAATCTATTTGCTATACCTTGGATCTCTTCTCAAACCTATGTGCAACTATGTTGATGATGTGCTTCCCTCTCTGGTACTCCCTCAATCTGTTTCTATTAAGTTCTTGGCATGAACTCTTTGTGACCAACTATGTTTGTGATTGTTTAGGCCCTGTACAAGTCTGTGATGCTTTAGTGCATCTCTAATGTTAACTTGTATACGAATCTGTTTCTATGTATGGCCTACTTGTCCCCTTCCCATATTCCCTGTTTGTGTCTGTCTCCCTGCAGTATGTATGTTGTTATGATTATAAGTCATTAACTATCCTACTTCCTCTCTTTCAAACTGCTTTCACTAAGACAAGCTCTTTCTAAATCTTTTTTTTTTTACAATCTGTTTTCAGAAAACTGTTTTCAACTCTATTCTTGTAAACTATATCAAGTACTCTCACATATACTCTTAGAAGCCTAGGTTCTGCCCTTTTTGTGTGAGCATTGCTTAGGGACCTCTGAACTCCCTCTGAACTTTGACACACAAGAGCTGACTCTTCCACACCACACTTACTCCATCTTGGCTATGAAATCTGGGTGTGAGCACTGCCCGGGGTCCTCTGAGATCCTTAGGGAACTCTGACACACCCGGATTATGAAAGGTTATGAATAACAGTACATGGCATTGAGGACCTAGATACTTGGGCCTACTGTGAAAGGCTCTCTATAGTTAACTTCTTCTTTTCCTATTTTAATTATGTAATTCATATTCAAAGGCTTGTAATAATTTGTAAATACTATTCTGGGGCTGGATAGTGAAAAATGGGTGGGTATGCATGCTATAGTATAAGTCTGGGTAGATATCATGTCTCTCTAGGTTTATTTTTCTCTATGTGTGCACTAGTAACCATGACTAGGGATCAAGCATGCCATACATGTTGATATACCTGCTTTTCTTTCAGCATATCATCCTCACCTAGAAAATCCTGTTCATAGGATCAGTAATAACAATAAAGAAAAAAACTGCTATCATGTGATTCTGAGAATGTATTTTTAAATCCTGCCTTAAACGAATGTGTTAACAAATCTGCAATCATGCTTTGCCATGCTATATACGTAGAGATCATGAACAACTATTAAAACCTGTCACTTATGATGTTCCTGAAGTTGTGCAATAATGTAATAATCCTGTAGTCCACCTAGAAATCCTGCTTAGGGTAACAATCCACTACTAAAACCAGTCATTCTTATACTTGCTGCATCTTCTGAAAGTATGTTAAAAAATACTATGATGCACTTAGAAAATCCTGTTTAGGAATTATGCATTCTGCATATCTGTCTATGCATATTAGATATCATGTTCATAGGATCATACTTAGCATAAACACACAATCCTATGTTCTAAATAAACTGTCAATCAGTACTTTGCTCATATGTAGAATCAAATGCTATTAGGATTAATAGTCCGGAATCCTTAAAAAACCAGTACAACTGTTGCATGTTATTTTACACCTAGGCAAGCCTTAGGTAATCAATTACAAGAATAAAAAATAAAAAAAACCATATCTGTCTTTGTGATCATGTTTAACTACCAGCATGCTAAAACCAGTAGGCAAATTGATTAGGACCTTTTCCTGAGTAATAAGACAAGTCTGACTATCTTTTTATATTCTAAACTCACTTAGACACCATGTCTTAGGATTGTGAACTTAAATACTGCCCTTAAATGTGTTTGAGTCGTGCTGTCTAATTGCTTTACTTGTGGAGGTATATGTGAGCCTTTACCTGTTTTCCATGCTCTCCCCTTATTTGCAAGTCCTACTTGTTTATTGTATGTCGCCCTAATATTTTTACCTCTAAAACCTGAGGGTCTGCCTAGAAACCTCACCTTTAGGATAGTAGTTCTAAACTCCTCCAGGACTAATAGGAAGGGGCGGGTAACAGCACACAATAGAGTTCGCGACCAACAAGCGCTTTGGTTACCTTCGCGGGGTGGGAAAGGGTAGAATATGGACATGATGACCGATGCGCTAATACCACATGTAGCCCCTCTTTGAGGAGTTTCATACCGGGTATTGCATTGATGTGGTCCATATTATCACAAACCTAGGACATCCTTTACTTTAAATGTTTAGATTCGAACTCTTTTCAAAACTCAGCCTTTCTATAACTATTTTCAGACACCTTGTATGCTTAAGGACTTAAAATCCTCTTCTCTGAGCCTTTATTTGTTTGTTTGCTAAATTGTACAAATTCACAAAAGCTATTTGGCCGGGAACCACACTTGTGAATCCTGAGGGGTCCTAACACCTTTCCCTTGGGATAATTTCAAGCCCTTACCCTATCTCTGGTTAACGACGTAGTTGTAAATGAACCACATAGGTTCCCTAACGCACATTTAAAATCGTTAGGTGGCGACTCTCAAAAAATGCAAACCCCTTCCCGAAAGAAAGAGTTGTCTTGATCCAAAATGTCCTGAACCCGATCTCGGCGAGGAAAAAGGGGGGCGCGAAAGTCGTTCGGGGTTGATACTCGATATAATACCCATTGATTTCGATGGCCCCATTTGGCCTATCGGCCCAAAAGTTTGGGCTTATGCAAGGGATAAGTGGTCACCACAAAAATTGGGTGACACTAAAAATATGGTTTTAATTTCCTAGAGGTGCTTATTAGAGCAAGCACTAGCTTTTCTAAGTATGGGTACCATGTCTCGGCCTCACCTAAAGTTCTACTAACATAGTAAATAGGAAATTGCGTACCTTGCTTTTCTCGAACTAGGAACCTATTTACCCCGACTTCCGAGATTGCTAAATATAAGTAGAGTTGCTCGTACGCTTTCGGAGTATGAAGCAATGATGGGCTCGGGAGATACCTCTTTAACTCTTCCAATGCCCGTTGGCATTCCGGGGTCCAAGCAAAATTGTTCTTCTTTTTGAGCAGTGAGAAGAACCCATGACTTAGATCTGAAGACCTCGAGATAAACCGGCCTAAGGCACTATCCACCTTGTTAATCTTTTTACGACCTTAAGTTTTCCACGACCGTGATGTCTTCGATTGCCTTGATTTTATCGAGGTTGATCTCGATCCCCCTATTTGACACCATAAAGCCGAGGAACCTGCCTGAACCTACCCCAAATGCACATTTCTCAAGATTGAGCTTCATATTGTATTTTCTCAGTATATTGAAGGTTTCTTGCAAATGTATTAAATGGTCCTCTGCACGCAGGGACTTAACTAGATATCGTCAATATAGACCTCCAATGATTTACCTATTTGTTCTTAAAACATTCGGTTCACTAGGTGTTGGTAGGTGGCACCAACATTTTTTTTAGCCCAAACAACATTACATTATAACAATAAGTGTCATACTTAGTGATGAACGAAGTCTTTTCCTGGTCCTCAGGGTTCATTTGAATTTGATTGTACCCGAAGTAGGCGTCAAGAAAACTAAGAATCTCGTGGATGGCCATAGCATCGATCATGCGATCAATATTCGGCAGAGGAAAATAGTCTTTGGGACATACTTTGTTTAAATATTTATAATCAACGCACATCCTAAATTTGTTCCCTTTTTAGGGACTACAACTACGTGTGTTAACCATTCGGGATATTTTACTTCCCAAATGGATCCTATTTTGAGAAATTTGGTTACCTCGTCCTTGATGCATGTTTTACCTCGGACTGGGGTCTTCTCTTTTGTTTTACCGGTCTCAACTTCTGGTCCAGACTCAATCAATGTGTTGTGATCTCCAGTAGGATCCCTGTCATATCTAAGTGGGACCAAGCAAAACAATCCATATTATCGATAAGAAATTTAATGAGTTTTTTATGAGTTCGGGGGTTAACCCTGTACCCAAGTATACCTTTAGAGTAAGGTATTTGATCAATATGACCTGTTCCAGCTCGTCGACAGTTGATTTGGTGGCGTCGGAATCCTCGAGGATAATAAAGGATCGAGGGATCGAGTAATCGTCGTCCTCATCCGTTCCCTGCTTTTCTGACTAAGTCCAGGCTGGTGGCTGCGGTTGCTATTTAGCCTCTTATTTTCCTTTTACCTCTGATCCCTTTGTTGACGAAAGTGCCGATATCGGTATTACCTCATCGACCGCGAATATTTATTTTGCAGCATGTTGTTCTCTTATACTGTTTTCACTTCATTCGGCATTGGGAATTTCAGCATTTGGTGAAGGGTTGAGGGGATTTCCCTCATATTGTGAATCCAAGGTCTTTCGAGCAGGACGTTGTACCTATATCGCCCTCGATTACATGAACTTGGTTTCTTGAATAGTACCATCTACGTTTACTGGTAAATTGATTTCACCTTTAGTTATTTTGCTGGCCATGTTGAAACCATTGAGGACCCGTGCTGTAGGTACGATTTGATCTTGTGGGCGAGCTGCTCCACGACCCTTGATCGAATAATATTGGCTGAGCTCCCCGGATCAATTAATACACGTTTAACTTGAGTTTCATTCATAAGGATAGAAATTACCAGAGCATCATTGTGGGGTTTAGAATCCCTTTTGCTTCCTCATCGTTGAATGATACGGTGCTTTCTGGCACATAATCCTAGGTCTATTTTCCCTAGTAATTGATACTTTAGTGCTTTTGAACACGAGCCCTTGTGGAATATAGACCCCACCAACGATCATATGAATCACGTGATGTGGTTCTTCCCGCTCGTTTTTCATGAAGGCGTCGCTGTCTTTGAGATTCTTAGCTAGATCGCTTAAGAACTCTCGAAGGTAGCCCTTGTTGAATAGACAAGCTACCTCATCCCTCAGTTGTTTGCAGTCTTCAGTTTTGCGGCCATGTGTACCATGGTATTTGCATACTTTATTGTGTTTTCTTTGGGAAGGATCGGTTTGTAGGGGTCTAGGCCATCTAGCATCTTTGATTCTCCCAATGGCCGACAAAATACCTGATGGGTCGATACTGATGTTGTACTCCGATAATCGTGGTGCCTCTGTGAGATATGTATGTTTATCGAAACCATTTTTGCTCATGAGTCCTCGAGAGCTCTTCCCTCGATCGTTCCTTCGATCGTTTCAGATGGGATTGCGTCCTGGGCCGCTGTTTCTGCGATCTGCATTGTATGGCTGATATCGGTCTCTGTTCGACCAAGGATCCCTGTCGATATCCCTCTGATTTCTTCCCACGAGCCTGTTCGGATAGACGGAACCGGAGTGGGTCCCCAATTGATCATCCTCGACCCTGATCTTTGACTGGTACCGATTATGTACATAAGCCCAACTTACCGCCGGATATTTAATTAAATTCCACTTCAGTTGACGTGATGCCACCGAACTTCATTCGTTCAAACCTTGCGTGAAGTTTTGAACATCCCAATCATCTGTGACCGGTGGTAGTTCCATGCGTTCCATTTGGAACCGAGATACGAACTCCCTTAGCATTTCGTTGTCTTTTTTTTTCACCTTGAAAATGTCCGATTTCCTCGTCGCAACCTTTATTGCCCTGACATTTGCCTTTACGAAAGAGTCTGCAAGCATGGCGAAGGAGTCGATAGAATTAGATGGTAGATTGTGATACCAGATCATTGCTCCATTCGATAAAGTTTCTCCAAATTTCTTCAATAGAACATATTCGATCTCATCATCTTCCAATTATTTCCTTTTATGGCGCATATATAGAAAGTGACATGCTCATTAGGATCGGTGGTCCCATTGTACTTAGGGATTTTCGGCACACGGAATTTCTTCGGAATGGGCTTTGGAGCCACACTTGGGGGGCACGACTGCTGCACAAACTTCTTTGAGTCCAAACCTTTTAAAATCGGGGGTGCCCCTGGTATTTGGTCAACCTGAGAATTGTATGTCTCTACTTTCTTATCATTTGCCTTGATTTTCTTCTCTCCCGATTCAGTTTGTTTAGTGAGCTCCTCGAGCATCTTCATTACGGTGGGGTCATTCCCAGATTCGTTGGGATTCCATCTTTACGGCACTGGCTCGGTTCTGTGGATGACTTCTGGTTCAACCCCACTCGGCGTTCGATGCTGGTTTTGTAGTTGTGCTATAGCGGCTTGTTGAGCCTGTAGCATTGTGAATATCAATTGGAGGCTGACTCCACCATCTCCTCCGCCCTGCGTACCTCGACCACCAGATCGGCCTTCCCTGCATACGCTTCCTCGAGATCAGCCTAAATTTGCATTTAGGATGATATGTGAACTAACGTCGACTGGATTGGCAATTGGTGCTCCCTCGAGATCAGCCTGAGGCACCTTGATCCCTGTGGCGACTATATTGTCATTTTCCCCGTGAAATCCGAGGTCGTTATCACCATGTGTGGGTGTTGTTTGTGAGTTTGACATGTTTTATCCTGAAAACAAAAATACTTACAAGAACAAGCATAAAGTAGTGTGCATTATCGAAATCACTATTAAGCAATCACTATTATCCTTAGCCCCACGGTGAGCGCCAAACTGTTTACACTAAAATTCGGATAACAATTAACTTATATTGTGATTTTAAGAATAAGTGATTTCACTTAACACCAATTGATAAATACGAAGATAAATGATAGAATTAAATTGTAAGCATAGCAAACTAGAGTTCAGACATAACTCAGTCCTCGAGTCGAAGTACTCTCGAACTGATAGGTGCAAGAACAGTTGGAAAATAGAACAAGCTGATGAACAATAACGTAAGCAAGAAAGAAAGAATTATATTGCTTTGATCTCTGTGAATGATGATACTTACAAATGATTAGAACACCTCTTTATATAGTAGAGGAATTCTACTTATGGTATAACTGTATTTACAGAAGAAAATCACATGATTAGCTAATTATCCATTCCTGATTTGATCGGTTCCGAGATTTACGCCGTGATCCTCGACCGGTCACAGATATCTCGCTTCTCCGTTACTACGTCGCCTCCGATCTTGTTCAGTGCCTGTCTAACTTGGCTTTGATTGTTACCAACCTCGACAGATACTTCGATCCTGAATTCGGTGCCTTATCCTCGCGATTTAATCAAAGTCGGCCTTCGACGCAACATCCTGATCTCGATGAAATAGTAAAATCGAGTGGTCCCGATTTTAACTGTATACAATAGCTACATTCTTGATTGTTGTGGTTGTCTTGTGGTCACACTTGTGGTGGATTTACAACAGTGGTGTCATGTTGGTTTACAAAAAAACAAGTGCGGACGGATCTTCTACGAGCCACACCTGTTAGGTCATGTGTGTACTCCTTGAGGGCAAAAGTAAGGGCTTGTTCCATAGTACACACAGCAGAACCATTAGGCAACTTAGAGTCATACTTAGCCAAAACAGCTGCTACCATATTTGCCTCTATATAGGTATGTTGGATGATAGGATCACCCAAGTAACTACATGAGCAACAACCTGTAGTCATCAACAAGAATTAAGTAATGCGGATTATGTTGTTTTTTGATGACAATTACCTGTTTTGCATCAATATTGATCTCTAATGGATAACATTGGTGTTGTAATGTTAACCTAAGGCTGACTACTAAGGCATATAATTCCATGTGGATGCTATTTGCACTTTGGATATTTTCCCGCAAATTCCCATACCCACCTACCTTCATGATTACGAATTACTCCTCAAGCCATTATGTCTTAAAGTTTTTGTGGTCGCACCATCTACATTTTATTTGAAAAAGCCTTAATGTCCTAAAAAGACATGTTTATGCAAAACAGTGTAATAACATCATCTTGCTCATAAATTTTTACTTTTTATGTCCTAAATATAACAGTGAGTTGGAACTTGGAAGTTAGGAAGTATGAGAATCATTACACATATGTGGAGTTTGAACTTTGAAGTTTTTGAGTTTGCAAGATCAGTTTTTTTTCCTTTTTCTAAACGTGTTTGCTTAAGTTAGGCTCGCGTATATAGATTTTCAAATTTATTTTGAAATTTTTTATTTGAGTGAAGTTTGACTTATAAATGAAAATGTTGGACATCAGTTTTCATTTTTTTTTTTTTTGAAAACATGAAATATGACTTATACCCATAAATTTTAAAAACGATCATAAATATCCAACAATATCTTCATTAATAATATTCATTATCATTATCAAAAACCATAGTCCTGAACAAAATAAATTTGGTACAAAATTATCATTTTTATAATGAAATACGTAATACACTATCAGATGACCGAGAAGACAAAACAACATTGTGATAAAATAATAAATGGTGGGTTCTTTTGTAAAATACAAAAGTTTGGAGCAATTTTTAAAAAATGTAATCGTAATCTTTATGAACAAACAAGTATTTGCCAAAAAATATTTGAATTTTTTTTGACAAAATCTATGGCCAAACGGCTCCTTAACTTTTATAATTTTCGAATTCATTTTCTAAAACTTTCAAGAAAAATTGTAATACTGATTTTTGGAATTTTCAGTTTCTGAAAAATATAAAAATAATAACTTAAAATCTTCAAATAATAATATTTAAAATAAAAAATAGCTCGGAAAAATATTTTCACTTTCGCTGACGTCACCGAAATTTATCAATTTATCACAGTAAAAAAAAGAGCATCATCCTATCCAAAAGGAAACATTGGTTCAGTGCCACAACCTTTTTTCAATTTGCTCAAATGGCAGTCTCATCCATAGCCAATCTCTTCTCCTTCTTCCCCCCCATCCAAATCCCCACCCCCCAAAAGCTTCCCCTCTCCAATTCTCTCTTCCCTCCGCTGATTCCCTCTCTTCTTCAACACCTATCAACAATCACAAATACCCGTTATCACTATCGTCTTCTAATTCTGATGTTACGGCCGTCGTTTGTCCCTCACTTGCAAATGCAAACACCCTTTACTTCAGGTCGGGATACAATGTTCAGGTAATTGTGGATGATAATGAGCACGAAGAGAAGCTTGTTGGACGGTTTCGTAGGGAGGTTATGAGAGCTGGAGTCATACAGGAATGCAAGCGCAGGAGATATTTCGAGAATAAGCACGACAAATTGAAGCGCAAGTCACGTGAGGCTGCTAAACGAAACCGCAAGAGGTGCTTCTCTTATTCCTTCCCCCACCCACACACATTTTGCCGTTCAAATCGCTGTTTGTCCCCTTTGTGCTTTTGCTTTTCTGCTCCATTAACAAGAAATGTTCAATACTAGTATTTTTTATCGCAAAGTTGGGTATTTTTGCTAGGGTGGTATGTAATTGAACTAGGTTTAGTCCTTTTGGTTAGTTGAATGTGCTGTTTGTATTAATTCAAATCTATCAACTAGCTTCGCTGCGAATCTAGTTGTGTTCCCTCTATTTGGGCCACAATTCTAATCATTAAGTTGTGTTGGATATCCCACATCGGTGGGGTGTTGAGTCTTTCGTTGGTCTCGGGCAATCCTTACTTGAGCTATCTTTTGGGTTGCGTTAGGCTCAGAGTCCATTGCGTTATCATGGTACCTGAGCTAGGTTCGCCCGATTCTTGTTTCGCCTGATGTTGGGCCCCTATATTATGTTGTCCACGTTCCAATTATCAGGCTTGGGCTTGCCAGGGGTGTTGGATATCCCACATCAATGAGATGTTGGTTCTTTGGTCTCCTTATATGGTCTTAGGCAATTCTCACCTCATGTGCTAACTTTTGGGATTGAGTTATGTCCTAAGTCCATTTCTTTATTACAGTATCAGAGTCGGGTTCACCCAATTCTTGTTTCATCTCACATCAGTGGGGGTGTTGGTCCGTTGGTCTCCTTATATGATCTTTTGCAGTCTCACCTCTTGAGCTAGCTTTTGGGTTGAGTTAGGCTCAAAATGCATTTCTTTATCAAGTTGTCTTGCGTTCTATCGAAGTGGCGCAGCCCAAGCACATGGCATATATTGTCCGCTTCGGTCAATAGACTTCATAGATTTGTCCCATAGGCTATGCTATTATTAAGCGCTAAAGCGCGCCTACCATGTGTACTTGCGCTCTGTCTTATATAGCACATCACTTTTCTCTCTTTTCGACGTGAGATTTCCCTAAGGTATCGTGTGCACCCCTTTTGTGAAGCTTGTGAACCTACTTATGAACTGCCCTCATCAGTTTACCTTTGTCATGGGAAGTCTCTTATGTCATAACTATGATGGTAACCTAAAAGTCTCAGCAGTTATACAGCTTCAAATTGGTATTGTCCGTTGCAGTAGAAGCGAATTCTACTAGCTCCTTGTTATATCTGAATTCTGGTAGGGTGTCTTAGCTTCGAAAGCCTGGTTCTTGATAATAAAGCTTGAAGGAGAAGTAGGCTATGCATCCTTTGTTTATTGGCTTTTGCTTCCTTGGTTGCTAGTTTTGACATCCAAAAAATGTCGAATTGCTGAGCTTTGTCAAGCTAGTGATTTAGAATGAGACCGTTTCATAATCAACCATTTAAAGTTTTATGGTTTAGAAGATATTTATAAATTACGATCATGATCCAGCTTATGAATTTTTCTGATAAATAACTTGACTGCTAACTTTGTAACATCCATTTTGAATTACTATATAATTTTCTATCATTCTTATGTCTCATCAATTGGAACAGGCGTGGCCCACCAAGAAATTTCTCCGATGATAAGCAAGAGGTATCTAAGAACAAGAGGGACGATGAAGGGGAAGATAACTGGGAACTTCCTGATGGAGGTCTTCCCTATTGATTTTATTGTAGTTTCTTTTTCCTTCTTTTTGGTCGTTCTGTAGAAATATGGTTTATTTTCCATTTTGGAGAGAATCTATTCATGTAATTTCCCATGGGAATCATTTTCATTGATTTTTCCAACCCCATATTCCTGATTCCTTTGATACTATATGCTCGTGAAGATGTAATTGTTAAGCCTGCTTCATAGTTTATGAACTTCTGCTTGCTGTTTCATATGTTTTATGTCTTAAACTACTATTTCAACTACTACTTGATAGGAGAGAACACATCACAGTCTCTGTCCTGGCCAGATTGAGATGATGAATTTGCAGAATCATCCTAAATGAGAATGAATTTGAGAGAAGAATACTTGTTTTCTGTTGTTGGACAGTTGAAATTGAGTTGAATTTAAACGACATTGTTGTTCCAGTTAACATCAAGGATACACTAGGAGTTAGTGATGTTCCTCTGCGCAGCCTGAGCTAATTAGTGTTGTATCTAATATCGTTTATAGCCTTGGAGTGATGTTCTGCTGGAGCCACTGAAGCTCGTGTGAATTTCGTCAATATCTCAATGTCATACAAAGAATTTATCAGTAGCCTGTTGTTTTGTATAGTTGGAACGAATTTATCAGTAGCCTGTTGTTTTGTATAGTTGGCCCTTTTGTTTACATTGGTAAGTTAGAGTTTGCATTGGTAATGAGAGCTCTCAATGCTTCTCTGTTCTATTGCATGCAGAATGAGCACATTAAGGGGTCGTTTGGTAGGGTGTATAAGAATAGTGCAAAATAAGGTGTATTAGTAATGCATGAATTAGTAATGTATGGGTTAGTAAAGCATTAGTTATGCATATATTATTCTTATCTCCTGTTTGGTGTGATGCATTAAAATTATAATGCATTGCATACTTTGTAAGAAAAATAGATGTTTACAAAAATGCCATCCATATTCTCTAACTTTTAGGGATTTTAAGGATAATTTTGTCTTTACCCATGCTAATGCATGCATTAAAGCCTTGGTATAGGGGTGTTCATGGTTCAGTTTGGATCGATTTTCCCCTAAAAAGAAAACCAAACCCAGTACGTCGGTTTTTTAAATATTAAAACAAAACCAAACCAATTAAGTCGGTTTTTTCTTGATTCGGTTTATGTCGGTTTTTTGGTTTTTTCGGTTATTGGTCTGTTTTTTCTTAAATATAAGACATACACTACCAAACACATATTCCGGCGACCACATTTCAACGTGACACTATTAAATCAATTGCCCGTTGAGAAATCTATTATTTACTAAAATATATTGATGATAATTGAATCAAATAGTGATGAATAATTTAAGGACTCAATTAAAAATATTTTTTTATACATGAAATGGATTCTTACACTAAACAAAAGAAAACTATCAATCCAACTAGAACATAAAGGTAAAGAACTGTACTAAAAGTGCAAACGATTAACATTCACCATAACTTTTTTGAAACTTTGTATAAAAATATACATATATATAGGTGTAATAATAAATTTGAACTAGCTACCTATAGTCGGTTTGGTTCGGTTATTTTTTTATTAAAACCAAAACCAAACCAAATTTGATTGGTTTTTAAAATTCAAAATCAAAACCAAACCAAACCAAGAAGTATCGGTTCTTTTGGTCGGTTTGGTTTGGTTTTCGGTTTGGTTCGGTTTTTCGGGTTTTTATGAACACCCCTAGGTATTACTAATGCCAAATATGATGTATAACTAATACAAGTATTAGTAAAACACAAGTTAAAAAAATGTACCAAACAAAGTATTAGTAATGCATAGAACTAATAATTGCATTAATTTTCTAATACCTCCTACCACAGAGTGTTCTATTTATTTTTTGGTCATCTTCTCATTGTACACAGCAGAATCCATGAGTGACATGCATATTGTCCTGCGGAACAGTTTTTAGAAAGGACAAGAAGGTCCATCTTTCATATGAATCAGAGTTCTACTAGTCAGAGAAATGAGAACAAGAAGACTAAATTAGGTCGTCGGTTGAACTGCACATAGCGGTGGTATGGCGCTAATATAGGAATTAGCGCAATCAGTAGCAGATCTAGAATTTTAAAGTGATGGGTGCTCACCGATAAAAAAAATTGAAAGAAGAGAAAAATGGAGTTTAGTTAAATGGGTGCTCACTCTATATTTATCTAACTATTTTGTAATTGTCTATGCAAATTTACTAAACCCGGTTAAAAATAATGGGTGCTCAAGCACCCATAACAGTCTATGTACATCCGCCACTGAGCACAATGCATGAGTTAGTAATGCAAACATTAGTTATTGAGAGATTACTTTTTATACATTGTTTGGTGTGGTGTATTAAAAATTAAAAGACATCGAATAATTTTTAAAAAAATTATATCTATGAACGTGCGTTGCACGTTAGTAATGGCACGTGATGATTTAAATATTTATTTATATGAAGGAACAATAAAATATAATTAATAAAAAAAAATTGTGTATAATAAGACAACAATCATCTAAATGCCGAAAAATAGTATTACATTAGCGTAATACATGTATTTAAAATAAAATATCATCAAAACTTACATAAATAATCAATTTTGTCATGATAGTTAGATAATTATGTATGGCGCTATTGTCAAAACTTCTATATACCATTTGTGTGCTATTACATAAGTCATTCAACATATTTAGGTTTTTCAGTAGCATGACAGGCATATTTTTCTTCAAAATCAACCTATATACATGGAAGATCAACTTAGACTATTTTATATACTGTGAGACTAACATACGTAAGAAATAATAAACTTGACAACAAACATGAATGGTAGAAGGTCGTTTGGTATTAAAGTATTTAAGTATTCTTCTTAGGAGTAATTATTGGTATCATTTTCTACTTAGTCAAAAACAGGAAAACATTTTGTTTTTACTATAAAATTTGGAATCAATATTTTATTTAGATGATCAACATATTCATTTTTGCTAGCTAAGATATTTTTTTAATTCTATGATGCGATTTGCACAATTACCTTTTAATCTAATGATAGAAATATTTCTCTAATTAATGCACTACTATTACCATTGGGATTGATAACTAAGTGTTCAGGAAAAACCAAATCATCTTTTATTAGATGTTTTTATTCGTTTCCCACACGAAGCAAGAAGATACTGAATATGAATTTATGCTTATACTAAATAATCTAAACTAAAATAATCAAAATTGTAAGTTGAATATTTTCCATTGAGGCAAGAAATATAACTTTGGCAACTAGCTTTTACAGTTTCTATTTTATCGATTTTGGAACTACCGGTAGTACTTGACAAAAATTACCTTCTATAATATTATTTTTTCACCAAATGATTCATTAATATTCAATATATATCCAAACCTCCGTTTAATACTTACCAATTGTGTTTCATCCCTTATTACCAATTTTCCTTATAAATTTAGCATTGCTCTCCTTTGATATATTTGCGATGGTTATTTAAGTTGTTGAAGAGGTATAGCAAATCTAAAGTGGGTGGCTTCACAATAAAAATCGGTGTTGGTACACCACTTGCTATTATTGCTAACAGTGGCATGCCTCTTGATATGATATTTGCAAGTAATGCATGACATAGAAATATTATTTTGATTCTGCCGGAGGCATCTACAAAGAATAATCCCGTTATAACAGAATCGACTCTTTATAATATAGTCTTGAAAGCTTGTTCTTATTTTGGATCTAGCTTTTATTGTGTTTCCTCAGACACTTGTATATCATTTTGATTCTTAATAATATACCTTTTTACTTTTATTCTAACGGTCCTTTTACGGAATAAATTTATGTACCCTACGATTTTTTTAAACTTGAGTAACAATTTTACTCATATGATGAATTTAAGAAAATAATTGAATTAGATTTATTTGCTAAATAATTAATTTAAATATTTAATCATTTGATTTTAACATAAAAATAATTTATTCTATGTTGATTCAAATCTTAATATTAGTTCTTGTTTTGAATATTTAATCTTAATTATAATTTTATTCACCATAAAATTTATTTTCAAAGAGTAAAAGATTTTTATGACATTTCACTTTTAGATTTTTATGTCTATAGAATCATTAGTGGTATTGACTCTTACCAACCATTTTTTTTTTCGTTCTCACACATTTATAATCTTAATATTTTCTTAGTTGTTGTTTAATAATTGATTATTTTCAGTATTACATGAAAAGATGATAAACAAATATTGTTTAAGTAGAAAAATAGTTCAAATATAATATAAAAATATATTATCAAGAAGTATTTTTTTGTCTCAATTTTAGATTTTTATGCAGTCCATTTAATATTACTTTTAATTTTGGTATTGAACATTATTGAGTGGTAGCCAATATAGAGGATTCTGATGAAATTGATTTTATTAAACTTTCCTATATATTTTTAATAAGAATTTGATAGATAATTTTTATTAATTTTAATATATTAAATATTAAAAATTAGCATAGAAGGTATTGTAGGCAAAAAAAGTAGTTATTACGATTATGCCCTTTCCCTATGAGTTCTTCCGTTTAATATTTTAGGGCTATTTTGGTATATTAATATTATATTATGCTTTTATAATAATATAGGCTCTCATTTTTCTGAATGAATTTGGACAATATAATACACTGTCAAATTAAATTAGTAGTAAGACTTTATAATACGTTTTCAAATTAAATTAGTAATAGGAATTTTTAAGAAGTATATCCTAAAAGTAGTAGGATTACATGACTAAAGATATTTACTTGTTCAATTTTATATGAATTAGACAGCTGAAAAGTAATTATACTAACAGGATTCCTAAAGGTAATCATGTATGATTCCTAATGTGTAGTATTAGTCCTAAAACTAATAGGATTTAAAGGTTAATATCTAGAATTCCGGTTATGTCCTTTTATTATGAGTTATTATGCTTAATAGTATAAGGTTATTTTTGTAAATCGACATTGTATTCATACTTTTATAATAATATAGATAAATAGATTAGTTGTTTACAAAAATACCCTCTATATTCTTTAACTTTAAGGGACTTTAAGTATAATTTTATCTTTAATCATACTAATGCATGCATTAATAGTCTTGGTATTATTAATACCTTGGTTTGCTATGCATTAACTATACACAAGATAATACCGAATATGATATATAACTAGTGCTTGTATTAGTTATACATAGGTTGAAAAAGTGTACCAAACAAGGTATTGCGAATACACAAAGCTAATACATACAATATTTTTTCTAATGCACTCTACCAAACGACCTCGTAGTATTTTTTGCGTGTTAGTATCCTTTTGTGCGTCGAGAAAGTTAGATGGCTACCCTAATAAATCTGAAAAATTCAACTTTTGGTTTCAAACCTATTTTATAAAGTATATATATGTGGTGGTTCAAAGTCAATCTCACAAGATCCTGGACGGTTTAGTATATGCCATTACAATGACCATAAGGGAATAAAACAAACAAAGAAAAAGACCACGTACAATCACGTTGCCAATTTAAATAACAAAAGGAATACATTTAATTAGTAAAGTTGATTTGGAAAGAGGAGAGATCTGGTTTTAGATAAGTTATTAAACTAAATATAGGGTATTCTAATTATTGGCGTGTTTCAGCAAGTTCTAAGATGCCATAGACAATGTCGCTGACTTTAATTTACGTGGCAAACTAGAGAGTGCCTTGGCAATTAAATCACATATTTTTTATTTTTCCAACGACTTTGGATAGACATCTTTAATCAACTTCTATTTCTATATGCAAGTATATCATCTCTAATTCTTGTGGTATAACAAGAAACTGGAATTTTCCAGCCACAAACTAAACTCAGATTAGGATAGTAGTGGGGATTGCTAACGTAACCGTCCAAAAGGATAGCCTTCGGATAACATCTACTATTTTTTAACAAAGAAAATTAAATTAAATTTTGTGGCAGTCAATACAGCCTTGTAAACATATCATTCCATTATTGTTCAAAAAATAAAAATAAAAAGACCGACATATCCAGGTCCAGATCCGAGTGAAAATGAAATAATCAATAATTGGCGACTCGACTTTGTTCAATATTCCTATTATTGCAAGTCGCAAGTCGCAAGTCGCAAGTCGCAACTCACAAACCATGATGAGGCCCCTTCTCTTTCTTTATTCATATTCTTAAGCTGGAAATATACATATGTTATATAGTGCTAAAACAATTTTGAAACCACCTTGATGCTTACACTATAAGCTAGGGGTATGCGTGGTAAATACCGAATTATCGTATCGAAACTTTTTGATATTTGGTATTCGACATTTAGTATTTGGTATGCTATTTGGTTTAAGTTTTTAAATTTTTTTGATATTAGATATGGAATTTGATAATTAAAAAAATAATACCGCTATACTGATACCGTACCGAAATATTGTGATGACCCAAAAGGTCATCCTAAGTAATTCTAGCTAAATCTGTGTTCCGAGGCCCCGCAAGCCTCCGTTAATCTCACCTCGATATGCGTGCGCAGCCCGGGCATGTAGCCGGAAAGCTTCTATGTGAAAACTTGATAAAAATGGGACTTTGAATTGAATAATTGAACAAAGTTGACTTTGGTCAACATTTTTGGTAAACGGACCCGGACCCGTGATGCGACGGTCCCGGAGGGTCCGTAGGAAAATATGGGACTTGGGCGTATGCCCGGAATCGAATTCCGAGGTCCCAGGCCCGAGAAATGAATTTTTAAAGAAAATTATTTTCTAGAAATAATAACGGAATTTGAAAATGAATTATTATGTGAACACCGTGATACAGGGCCCGTATTATGATTCCGGAGCCAGGAATAGGTTTATTATATGTTATGTGAGTTATCTGTGAAATTTGGTGTAGAACGGACTTGAAATGACGTGTTTCGGATCAAAATTGATAAAATTAAGCTTTATGAAGTTTTAAGAAATTTCTAGGAGTTTTGAGGTTTAATTCGATGATTTTGATGATAGTTTGGTGGTTTAAATGCTTGAACAAGTCCGTATGATGATTTGGGAGGCGTGTGTGTTTTTGGTTTTGAGTCCCGAGGGCTCGGGTGAGTTTCGGGTAGCTAACGGAGTGTAAAAAGTTGGAAAAATCTGGTGTTTCTTCAGTTTTCTGGTGTGATACCCTTCGCGAACGCGGCCAAGGGCCCGCGAACGCGAAGGGTAAATGTTGAGTCCTGGGATTTTACTCCACGCGAACGCGTAGAGGGAGACGCGAACGCGGAGCACTGGGAAGTGTCTCTACGCGAACGCGTCCCCAGGGGTGCGAACGCATAGAGTTAGGCTGGGGTTTGAGGGATGGGATACATTGTTCTTCGCGAACGCGGCCATAGGCTCGCGAACACGAAGGTCTGTGGAGTCAAGCATACGCGAACGCGGCCTGGTCCTCGCGAACGCGTAGGTCAGGATAGCTGACCCTTCGCGAACGCGGCCAGTGGCCCGCGAACGCGAAGGGTAATTTCTGCCCAGTTATTAAAATACCCAAAACAGAATATCATTACGGGATTTCTTATTTTTGCACCCTTCTCTCCTTCTCCAAACCCCATTGACGATCCTCAAGCTAACTTCCCTCCATAAACACTTGGGTAAGTGATTCTAACATTAATTTCTTCCATTTTCCTTCCATAATTACTAGAAATCTAGGCCTAAAATCATAAAA
>ML269712.1:0-26475 GCA_005239495.1 Nicotiana undulata
ATGTACACATATCTTATTTTATCGTTTAAGTTCCGATATTATTGCTGCCCCGTTAATACTTTTTCCCTATTTGTTCCCATATCTCTTCTAGTTGATCATACTTGTGTTCATTATCGGTTAATTCTTGTACATATATCTGCTTAGACTAGGACAGGTGATCGTATTATGCTAAGTCTAGCCTCGTCACTACTTCGGCCGAGGTTAGGCTTGGCACTTACTCAGTACATGGGGTCGGTTGTACTGATACTACACTGCACTTCCTTNAGCGTTCTGAGGGAGATACCTTCAGTCCACATCAGAGCTTCGAGGTATACACTGGCGTCCGTGGATCCCGAGGCTTCTTTCCTTTACCGCTTCATTGTCTTTCTCCTTTATTTCCAAGACAGTGTTGTACTTTCATTCCAGACTTGTATTTAGTATTCTAGTAGTTAGTCCGTGAGATTGTGACACCCCGGTTTTGGGAGTTTACGTTATTTCACGATTGCTATGTTCTTACTTTCCGCATTTAAAGTTTCGTTATCTTTATTAGCAATGCTTGAAGGATTCTGTTGGGAATATGAAAAAAGGAAAAACATGTTATCGATTTTCGGTCAAATGGTTGTCCCACTATTATCTCATTATGTGATGGGAATTGGTTGAAGTTGACAAGTTAGCATTTTATTCCGTGTTAAATGATTTTAAATTGCTATTGCAAGTCATACGTTGGTTGGCCTAGCGGGTTCAACGTTAGGCGCAGTCACGGCCTAAAGGGTGGAAATTTGGGTCGTGACAGTGCTGCCCCGAGGTCGAGCATAGGAGACCCTCGGGATCGAATCCTCGAGTCGTGCTTCGAGCCTTCTGAGGACGGGTAGCGAAAAGCCATAATAATCATAAAATCGGTCTCTCCGATTTTAGCCGTATACAATGGTATGCTCATTCTAACAATTTTGACTTAAAAGTCTTTTCAGATGCATATTTTACGGGTGATAGGATTGACAGAAAAAGTACTAGTGGCACATGCCAATTGTTGGGGAATGCTCTGATTTCCTGGCATAGTAAGAAACAAACTAGTGTTGTCTTATCAACTATTGAAGCAGAATATTTAGCTGTTGGAAGTTGTTGTACACAAGTTCTTTGGATCATGCATCAACTTCTCGATTATGATTTATCTCTTTCCTCAACTCCTATATTCTGTGATTATACAAGTGCTATATGTCTGCCAAAACATTTTGTGCATTATTCTAGGGAAAAACATATAGAAATTAAGCATCATTTTATTCGTGATCATGTTACAATAGGTGATATCTTGTTAGAATTCATTAGTACTGAGTCTCAACTTGCTGATATTTTTAAAAAACCTCTTTTAGAAGACAGATTTTGTATATTGCGTAAAAGGATTGGTATTATGTCTATTATGTAAAAAATCTTCCGTATCTTTATAAAATATTTTACTTCCTTTCTTAGTTTGCTTAATTGATGAGCATATTAATTTTATGTGAGTGTTATTATTACACTTCCAGTGGTGCCGCAGAAGCAACTCCTCAGAAGTGTCACTTCTGTCTGAACCTGCACTTTCCTCTAATCGATGCAACCCTTCAACCTTCCAAAAGCCTAGATAAGTATCCCCTTACTCTCTCATTATCCATCACTTCTCACCAAATTCCTCTAACATGGCAAAGAGAAACCTCTCATCTTCCGCTGCCACAAGACGAAGCAGACGATTTCAGAAAAACCAAAATCCTGAAGAAATCGTCGGCCATGAATCATCCCTTGATTCAGAATTCCTCGAAACCGATAATGAAAGCAGTGACTCATCGGAGGATCTTCCTATTAGCCAAAAAATAGACAGGAAAAAGACATATGGAGCAAACCCCCAAAAGGCTTGCATGCAAAAAAGGAAAATGGAAAGCACAGATTTTGGGCCAGAGGATAAACTGAACTTCTATGGACCAAGTGAGAAATCAAGGTTTTGAGTCTTATAAGTCTAAATCCGTGTCTTATGGATGCTCTGTAAGTCTCTATCTTATAAAAAATTTGCACTGTGATGTGATCGTTATCTTTGACATTCAATGTCTTTCTCCTCTACTTGATATTATTGGAAATTTTGTGTATGAAGAGCATGTGAGGATGCTTTGTGCAAACCTGTTTGTTAATGAAAAATATGACCTGGAGTTAATGGTTTTTGGCACTCGGATTATTCTTGATTCTTATCAATTTCATGGTTATGATGTTTCTGTGCAAAATTCCTAGCCTAAAGACTTTGAAGTTTCTTTAGAATAGGAAAAAGATTTTCTGTCTGAAAACCCTCCTGACATTGGTCCTAAAAATCTCAAGTTTGAACACTGCATTTCAGCCCACATGATAGCTACTACTCTACTTCCTAGGACTTGGTCTCTCAGCACTTAGACTACTAGAGATATCTTTGTTCTTTACTGTCTTGTGAACAATAAAATGCTTGACTGGTTTGTGTGGATTCGTCAGTATATGCTTAAAAGTATCAGGGATATATCTTGTTCTGCTGCTTGTTTACCCTATGGCTTGCTTATCTCACACATTCTCGAGGTCATGAAGGTTGATTTGGCACCTTTCTCGCCTAAGCAAATTACAAGCACCTATGATAAGACAGTCTTTACTATGATGGGTTACACATTAAGGGACGTTGGATGGGTCAGACATGCCAAGGTTGAAAGTGCCCCAGTACAGGTTGAAGCACCCACTGAATCAACAGAGCCTTAGTTGAATGCCACCAACAACCTACAACAGATTCAACAAAGTCCAGATGGGGTAAAAATCATGCTCATTGCAATGAAAGAACAAGTAGACAAAATCAAGGAAGTCACAAAAGAAACAGGCACAGATGTGGCTAAGCTCAGGATGACCATTGGCGCCACAAGGAGGAAAGGAATAAAGGCATTCAACTCCATGACAGAAAAGATGGACAAAGTCACCAAAGAAGATGAAACCTCCTATGACTCCTTCTACACCAAAGTGATCAATACGCTGAAGTACTTTATGGGGAGGAACTAAGGCAGTTGTGTGTGTGTTTAAAACAATATTTTTGTGTTCTTTGCTTGTTTTTATTTTGTGAACTACTTTTGCTTTGGTATGTAAGAACCATCCCATGTGCCTCTGCTGAAGGCATAGCCTCTACTACCCTACGTTGTTTATTATCTATGTTATTATATGTGTTCTATCTGCACTTGTTTTTTTCTTCTTTTTTATTGATGTCAAGGGGGGAGAAACGTGATGAGTAAACCAGAGCAACAACTCAGGGGGAGCAGTGATGAGTAAAACAGAGCAACAACTCAGGGGGAGCTGGCATCTTAAGTTATGAAAGGGAAGTATACTGTGTTACTCTTTTTTATTGTCATCATCAAAAAGGGGGAGATTGTTACACCTAAATTTTAATGATGGCAATAGTGCGAATCTAATTGTATCCATTTAATCCAGTTAATTGCGGGAAATTAAGAGGGCAATACTACTTCAAAGGAAGTTCTTTTGGTAAAGACATCAGAAAGGAAATAAGATCAAATGCAGCAAGAACAATGCTAAAGGACATCAAGGCCATTAAAAAGGAAACAAAATCAAGTACATGCGCTAAAGGAAGTCAGAACAATGCTAAATCAAAGGACGCCGAGGCTATCAAAAAGGAAACAAATCAAGTGCAGCCGCTAAAGGAAGTTAGACCCTGCATTAAGGATTGATTTGGAAACTGGAGATACTGAAGATTGATCGATCAAGTCAAGCCACAAATCACTCCCATGATTATGGATATGAAAAGGAAGGACGTAAACGAATCCATCCCATCTCTTGTGCAGGATTTAGAAGCACCCCTTGAGTCAAATCTCTTAGAACCATTTTGTGCCACAATCAAGGGTTAATCTGCAACGGCTACTCAAAACTCTCTTATAAGAAGACTAGCAGACTCAAGAATTCAACGATGCAGCTTAACACTATTTTCTATGCCTTCCTAGTTCTTAGTACAAACATTATATTCCCAAGTTTACTAGTGTCCCAAAAGATAGGAAGTGTTATGAATCAAAACAAGATTTGTGTCAAGCTTATAAAGCATTGCCACTTAAAATCGTTGGTGGTGAACGATCCATAAAACCACTTCTACTGTAACCAACTATTGAAGATCTAATAGAACCATTCTGACCTAAGGGAACTGGATATAGGTACGTCACCGGTAGTGAACCAGTATAAAAATCATGTGTTCTCAGTGTTTATATTTCTTACAATTTACTTTTTATCGTCAATCAAACCTTCTGAAAAGAAAAGTCAACTAAGACTCTTCTAAATCGACTAAGTTTTTAAATTAGTTATGTTAGAATAGTTATGTGAATGTATGTAATTAGTCCTAGTCCCTTATGTAATTGGAATAGGTTATGTATTATGTATACATATAAATAGGGCTTACTGTAACATACAAAATTAATCAATAATATTTTCTCCCGTTGCTTTCTCACATGGTATCAGAGACACTAGTGAGAAATCCCCGTTGTGCAGTTACTAGCGAGTCCGGGACTGTCACTGTGCCTTTTTTCGGTGACTTTCAAGCTGTTTTCTTTTACTAAATCCCTTCTCTAGTGGGTTTTTTTTATGAAAAATAACACCACAACCAGGTGCGGATTTCTCAGGCGACCAAACCCCAAAAAACCACACCGGCAGAACCCCGTCCACGCGCTCTCACGCGCCTCCAGGGCTTCTGACGTCGGCGGCGCGTCAGACCCACGCGCCGGCTCGTGAACAATGTTTCAGCCATCTTTTTCGAAAATTTCTTCAAGACAGTTTAATATTGTAGTAATTTTGACCAGGCCCATATTGTTTTCTTTTTATTCTGAGCACTTTGAGATAATTTCGGCGTGAATAGTGAGTTTTTCCGGCGAGAACAGTAATATCCAGAAAATTTGTGCTTTTTCGGTGCAATATTATAATGGCGTTCGTATCAGAGCCTTTAACTCACAATCCGTTGGATCCAATTCATTGAATCCAATCTAGATGGTTTCTTTACCAGATTATATTAAGTTCCTTCAGTACAAAGCATGTAAACAGACATCTTCAGGATTAGCCTCCGTTGTTCCAACAGATAGTAGCATGACTTGTGTCTCCCAATCTTCAACTTCGAGTCTTGGATCATTGATTCAGGTGCATCTGATCATATTTCTGGTAACATATCACTTTTCACTAGTATTTCATATTCTCAATCTCTTCCAACAGTTACAATGGTCAATGGGTCTCAAACCATGGCAACGGCAATAGGTCAAGCAAGTCCATTTCCTTCCTTTAACTTTAGACTCAGTTCTTTATGTTCCCGGTAGTCCTTTTAATCTCATAGATGTTAGTCACTTAGCCAAATCACTTAAATCTGCTGTTTTATTTCTTGATGACCTTGTTTTCATACAGGAATGCAGTACAGGGCGGATCATTGGTATCGGATGTGAATCAGATGGACTTTATTACGTTATCCTTGCAAAATCACATGGACTCGCATGTTGTCTTCCTTCAATAACTTGTCACGTTACTGATCCACCAGAGTTATTACATAAACGGTTAGGACATCCCAGTTTGTCAAAAGTTTAGAAAATGGTACCTGGATTATCTCGCTTGTCCACTCTAGAGTGTGAGTCATGTCAGGTCGGTAAGCATACCCGCTCCCATTTCCCACGGCGTCTTCATAATCGAGTAGAGTCACCTTTTACTTTAGTCCATTCAGATGTTTGGGGTCCTAGTCGGGTCAGTTCTGCCTTGGGATTCTGCTACTTTGTTAGTTTCATTGATGATTATTCCATGTGCACTTGGATATTTTTGATGAAAAATTGATCTGAGTTATTTTCTATATTCCAAACCTTCCACGCTGAAATTCAAAATCAATTTGGGGTTTCTATCTGCACATTTCATAGTGATAATTCCCTAGAGTATTTGTCTTCCCCATTTCAGCAGTTTATGAAATTCCATGGGATTACTCATCAAACACCTTGACTGTACAAATCCCAACAAAATGGGGTAGCTGAAAGAAAGAATATACATCTTATTGAAACTTCTCGTACCCTACTCAAACAATCTCATGTTCACCTGTGTTTTGGGGGGATGCAGTTCTTACATCTTGCTATCTTATTAATCATATGCCATCTTCAGCTATCCAGAATCAAATTCCATTCTCTGTCTTGTTTCCCCACTTACCTTTGTTCTCTCTTCCACCCCGTGTCTTTGGGAGAACGTATTTTGTTCATGACCTTACTCCAGGAAGAGATAAGTTAGCTCTTCGTTCTCTTAAGTGCATATTTTGGGTTACTCGAGAACACAAAAGGGATATCAATGTTATTCTCCTTACCTCCAGCAGTTTCTTATGTATGCTGATGTTACCTTCTTTGAAACCCAATCATACTTCACATGTCCAGTTAATCATTTAGATATTTCTGAGGTGCTACCAGTTCCATCTTTTGGAGATTCAATCACTATCTCCCATTCATCTTTCTCTATAGCTCCAGTTGCAGCTCCACCACCTATAGCTCCAGTGCCACCACCGACTCCAGTGCCATCACCTAGTCCAGTTCCACCAACTATAGCTCCAGTGCCACCACCTAGTCCAATTTAACCTTTTACAGCTCCACCACACTGAATTATCATCTTCTTCCGCACCCAGCATCAGACCCAGCCGATTTACGTCCTGCACCTGACCCTGCTAATATTGCGGACTTGTCTCCTCCTAATCAACCGATTGCCCTACGAAAAGGTATACGGTCCACACTTAATCCTAATCCTCATTATGTCAGTTTAAGTTACCATCGTCTGTCATCATCCCATTGTGCACTTGTGTCATATTTGTCCTCTGTTTCCATCCCTGAGTCTATAGGTGAAGTAGTCATTGGGTGTATGTAGTCAAAGTTAGTCCATATGGCCAGGTTGATCGACTTAAGGCTCGTCTTGTTGCCAATGGGTGCACTTAGATATTTGGACTATGATTACAGTGATACTTTCTCTCCCGTGGCTAAGGTAGCCTCGGTTCGCCTCTTTTTATCCATGGCTGTTGTTCGACATTGGCCTCTCTATCAGTTGGACATTAAGAATGATTTTCTTCACGGTGACCTTGAGGATGAGGTCCCTTAGTCTAGCTCAGGTATTGTGATCTCACAACGGAAGTATGCCTTAGATATTCTTGAGGGGACAGGAATGACAGGTTGTAGACCTGTTGACACTCCGATGGAAACGAATCTAAACTTTTGCCAGGACAGGGGAGCCATTCAACAATCCTGCAAGATATAGGTGGTTGGTTGGTAAATTAAATTACCTCACGGTGACTAGACTTGACATTTCCTTTCCTGTGAGTGTTGTGAGTCAGTTTATGGATTCTCTCTGTGATAGTCATTGGGATGCAGTTGTCCGCATAAAATCAGCTCCAGGAAAAAGCTTATTGTTTGAGGATCGAGGCCATGAGCAGATCATTGGATACTCGGATGTTGATTGGCCAGGATCACCTTTTGATAGACGTTCTACGTCTGGATATTGTGTCTTAGTAGGAGGAAATTTGGTGTCTTGGAAGAGCAAGAAACAGAATGTGGTTGCTCGGTCTAGTGCAGAAGCAGAATATCGAGCAATGGCTATGGCGATATGTGAGCTCATTTGGATCAAACCGTTGCTCAAGGAGTTGAAATTTGGTGAGATTAGTCAAAAGGGACTTGTGTGTGATAATCAAACTGCTCTTCATATTGCGTCAAATCCAATGTTCCATGAGAGAACAAAAAACATTGAGATTGACTGTCACTTTGTTAGAGAAAAGATACTCTTGGGAGATATTGCTACAAAGTTTGTGAAGTCGAATGATCAGCTTGCAGATATTTTCACCAAGTCCCTCACTGGTCCTCGTATTAACTACATATGTAAAAAGCTCGGTACATATGATTTATATGCACCAATTTGAGGGGGAGTGTTAGAATAGTTATGTGAATGTATGTAATTAGTCGTAGTCCTTTATATAATAGGAGTAGGTTATGTGTTATGTATACATATATATAGGGCTTATTGTAACATAGAAAATTAATTAATAATATTTTCTCTCGTGCTTCCTCACAAGCTACAATTCACCCCCTCCTTGTACTTTCATATATATGTTGTTATTGGTGTGTCCTTGTGTTGTTGGTGTTATCTAGAATTGGGAGGAAGTAAATATTATTGGGGAGATGGTGCCCGTTTTATTTTAGAATCGAGTTATCGTTTGAGATACATGATATACTAGCGCCATCTAAGTTGTACATGTATTTCTTTGTTATAGGGTTGGTGCGCTAGTTGCCGTAAGCTTGTTGTTGAATTGCATTGACGACTTGAGGTATGTTAAGGCTAAACCATTCCTTTATTTTGACATGATCCCGTAACTACATGCGTTTGATAACGAGTCATAAAGAGAAGTTTATATTCCTGACTTATGTACATTATCCTAGTCTTATAAGTTACAGTATTCTCCCTTATCGGGATTTTATATTCAGTTTAGTGTTCTCTAAACAAATATCTACTTTGCGCCAAGTAGATAACTAAGTAGATAACTCATATTTGCACTATATTTGCACCAAGTAGATAACATAGTTCAATGAAATCATAGTAAGCACATTAGAAATTCATCCTAATATTGGAGAAATCACAACAATCCTAGGCTTTTTTCTCCTCATTCTAACTTCATTCTTTTACTAAATAATTTTTCTGCTTTTTAATATTTACTAATCAACTAGTTTATGATAAAAATCACAATCTTTGTAAGTCAACAAGTATCCAAACTTGTCTTCTTAGTGAGATTAAATAGTTGTAGCTAAGCTTTAATTCTCCGTGGGATTCCGACTTCGGATTCATAGCCGAAATATTTACAATGACCGCTTATCCTTTCTGAGACTAAAATCAAGCATGGTCACCTATCAGCAATGAAGAATATAAACCACTATCTTTGTCAGACAACTCGCTGTGAGCATGCAACAAAGTTACGTCATGTTTGTACAAAATTCCTGACTCACTATTCTTTCTTAAAGTGTCAACAACAAGCTGACGTTGAAGCTTGGACTTGCATCAAATAACAGCTAGAAACACAACCTAAATTCATGGCAGCGGACTCTCCGCACAAGGCCTTGTTCATACACCAAATAGCCTCGGACAAATGAAGAGTTTAGCAAAGCACATGAGGATACATTTTCTACATTTGCCAACTTGAAAGATACGTAAAAGATACAAAGGGAGAGGGAGAGGGAGAGGGAGGGGGGTCCTCCACAGATTGCCACCATCAAAATTTCTTCTAGGCTATTATAGGTCGGGTAAATAAGGAATTGCTGTCTACAGACCCAACTCCTAACCAGCTTTATCTTCCCTTTCCTATTTTTTCATCTTCTAAAGAAGAAAGCAGCAGCTGACAATACAAGTTCAGGGGCAATTGCCAAAATTTGGAGCACCATAACCATTCCAGATTCCAATTGCAACTACTTAGTGCTACAGCAGTTTTAACAACAGTGCTATTAAATACATAAACATTCTTGCCCAGTAAAATATTTAACATCAAAAACATTATGAGATGTCAGATGCAGGAGTCAGTATGCTAGTAAAACTTTGAGAACTACTCAACTTTCTCCATCTTCACCAAGCTCCCCATCTTCTAACTCTTCATAACCACCATTTCGACGTGATCCATCCCTATGATCTCTTCTGTGTCTTTTATGCCGACTTTCACCATCGGATTCAGGTGAGTGTGCAAGCTGTCAGAAAGAGAAAGAATATAAATATTGCAGAACGCCAAGGAGCATAATCAGGACGGAGAACAAAATTTAAATGGAGAGATTAGAACCTTCTTTGACTTTTTACGATCACTGCTATGTCGGCGGGACCTTTTAGATTCCTCTTTCTCGTCCTTGTCAGATGCTACCTCATCGTTAGAGCTATGGTGTCGCTTCCGGTGTTTCCTTTCCTTCTCTCTTTCAGGTTCCTCTTTCTCATCCTTGTCAGAAGTCACCTCATCGTTAGAGATATGGTGTCGCTTCCGATGTTTCCTCTCTTTGTCTTTTTCTCTTTTTCTCTCTTCTTTGGGCTCATAGTTATCTGTTACATCCATACTCTCGCTATCTGCCTCATCTTTCGTTGATCGTTCTTTTCCCCTTTCTTTTTCCTTCTCGCGCTCTTTTTCCTTCTCTCTCTCTTTTTCCCTTCTCTCCTTATCCTTTCTCTTCTCTTTCTCCTCTTTTTCTTTCTCCTTTTTGGCCTGCAAAGTAGCACACCCAAAAAAATGAACGTTATAACATAGTATATCTCTGATACAAAGTTTGTTAAGTAAAGAATCTAATAGATGTTCCCAAGTATATTAAGAATAGAATCTAATATTGTTCCTGAGTTTATTCAGTTTGGAGAAATAAAAGTGTGAGATTACCCTTTGGTACTACTCTAATGCTAGAAAATTGTTAATATGTGTTCTACACTTAGATCCAACATAAATCATTGAATGCTTTTGCACTTATGAGAACATCAAGAGAAAATTAAGGTTTGCCCATGCAACTACATTTGACACACTTGTAGTTAATTCAATTGTCCAGATACTTCACGAAGTGCACATATAAGACTCTTATACACTTGCATTGTTATAAAGGTCGCACTTCAACCTAAACAAGTTGAATGATGGAAAAAAAGTTCTCAGAAACAAATTCATTTAAGTGGTACAACCAACAGTGTTCCTGAACATTATTCTAGAACCAAAATGATATTTCTTTAAATTAATAATAAAGATAAAGACAGCCTCCTCGTACCGTACTTTTTTGGTACCTAGAAAGAGGAATTTCAAATCTAAATCATTAATTTGTTCAGACTTTAAAAAAGTGCTTGGGCCATAGAGAAGTCACTTCACCAAAATGCTTTATTTGAGTTCTACGCGAAAAGCATAAGTCTTTAATGTGATTGATGAGTCCCACATTGGTGTTTTAAGGGATGGGTGGTCTCCTAAATATGCTTGGGCAATCCTCACCTCATGAGCTAAGCTTTTAGGATTGAGTTCGGCCCAATTCCATTTAACATGGTATCAGAGCATGACTCATCCCAATTCTCGTTTCCAGAAATTGGGCCCCCATATTAAATTGTCCACACTCCAGATGTCTAGCCTGGGCGTGAGGTGGGTGTGAAGAGTCCCACATCAGCGCTTTAAGGAATAGGTGGTCTCATTAATATTGTTTGGGCAATCCTCACCTTATTAACTAGCTTTTGGGTTGAGATGAGTCCAAGATCCATTTAACGGTGATAAAAAAAATTTAACTCTCATAGCATGAATGTATTACAATTAAAAAGATGGAATACATTCTATCACATAACATGAGATACTCCATCTACTAGTTTTGGGGACAATACAACAAGTGGTTAATACCCTACCACAATAGCGATCAGAGCATAAATATAAAATTGATCTTTATTTGAAAAAAGAAAGAATTCTGTCAGTTTGATAAACAAGTTGATATATTGCCTTTATAGTCTAATTAATTCATTTTTAATGTTGGTATTATCCAATTTTGAATGTGTGCTCTTTCCTCCACATTTTACAATGTCATTGCACAACCAAGTTAATGTCTAACTAACTTTCCGCTTCTTCATTCTTATAAAATTACACTATGTTGTAGGCTATGAAAAATTATGCACAACTCTCTACTAACTAAATATTTATGGTAAGTAATTACCCTTTACTAACTTAATACTCTTATGGAGAAATTATAGAGTAAAGACATAATCCTATAACAGTCCTTGAAAGTTTAAATAGGGAAGGTAAACCTAATCAAGGTGGCCAAATGCCAAAATCCAATATTGACATTTTAAATTACAATAGTAGTACATGTATCCACTACAATAAATAAAACCTTCAACTTCAATATAAAAACTGATATAAATTTTCTCACAATTACAGATGGATGAAGTGGAGGATCGCTTCCGGTGTTTTATGTGATAAGAACGTGCCGCTAAGACTTAAGGGCAAGTTTTATAGAGTGGTGGTTCGACCGGTTATGCTGTATGGAGCTGAGTGTTGGCCAGTCAAGAACTCCCACGTGCAGAAGATGAAAGTAGCAGAGATAAGGATGTTGAGATGAATGTGTGGGTGTACCAGGAGAGATAAGATTAAGAATGAAGTTATCCGAGACAGAGTAGGAGTAACCTCCGTGGAGGACAAGATGCAGAGTCGAGGCTGGGATGGTTCAGACATGTTAAGAGAAGAAGCATTGATGCCCCTTTTAGGAGGTGTAAGTGGTTGGCCAAGGCGAGCTTGAGAAGAGGTCGAGGTAGGCCTAAGAAGTACTGAGGAGAGGTGATTAGACAGGACATGGCGTTGCTTCAGCTTACTGAGGACATGACCCTTGATAGGAGGGTATGGAGGTCGAGGAATAAGGTAAAAGGTTAGCGGGTAGTTTTTAGTTACTCACCGATAGTCTTAGTAGCACGCATATGTCCCTTCATATTCTTAGATTTTTATTACGTTATGTGATTTTGTTCGCCTTAGGTATTGTATCACTCGTTGCTAGTATTTAGTACTACTTATCATTTATCTCCCTTTTTCTTTTCTTTTCCCCCTTTCTTCCTTTCTTGCTATGCACTTCTTCTTATTACCCTTCCTCAACCGAGGGTCTATTGGAAACAGCCTCTCTTACCTTTTAGGTAGGGGTAAGGTCTGCGTCCAGTCTACCCTCCCCATACCCCACCTGGTGGGAACATACTAGGTTTGTTGTTGTTGTTGTTGTTGTTGTAAAAACAAGAGAATTAATCTTCAAATAACTTTTGTTAGGAACAATTTTTTTTAAGGGTATTTATTACAAGGTACTCACACAATTCCATATTGAATGCCTTTCTTCAATTGTGTAAGACAAGTTGAAAATATAAATGATTTTCTCCCTTTGTCCCTATTTACGTGACACTCTTTCCTTTTTCGGTCTTAAAAAAAAGAGTTAATATCCTAAGACCCCCTTAAACTATCCAACTTTTGTCAGTTTCCTACTTTAACTATTTGGCGTCCCCAAAAACCCCTAAACTATATCCCTTTTCATACTAAAACTCTCTGATGGTAAGCACCCTCCACTTCCAACCAAGAGGTTGTGAGTTCCAGTCACCCCAAGAGCAAGGTGGGGAGTTCTTGGAGGGAAGGATGCCGAGGGTCTATTGGAAACAGCCTCTCTACCCTAGGGTAGGGGGGTAAGCTCTGCGTACACACCACCCTCCCCAGACCCCACTTGTGGGATGGGTTGTTGTTGTTGTTGTACTAAAACTCTCGTTGGATTGTTTGACGTGTGTTTGGCACACGCTCTTAATTAATGAAAAAATGTCATATGCCATGACACGTGGCTATTTAAATCAGCCTAATGTAAAAACATGTTTAATTGTTTTTCTTTTTTCTTTTCTTTTTCCTTTTTTTTCTTTTCTTCTTTTCTCTTCTTCTCTAACGTCGTGTTTCCCAGCAAAGAACATGAGTTGGCAAACAATTTTTCCGGTAACTTTTTCTCCTTTCTTCCATTTTCTTTTCTTCTCTTCTTACACACAAATCACTCTTTCAAGAAAAAGTGAATCCTTTAAAGAATAAATCAAGATCTGTAAAAAAGAAAAAGAAAAAACTCCTTTTTTGGGTAAAATCGTATACATTACAGAAAATTCCATTCAAGTCGGTAAAAGTAATGAATAGCAAGAACGGAAGACAACTTCATTAAGTTTATTTTGAACACAACAGTTACAGGGGTTGTATCAAACCCAACTAGCAAACTACAAGGGCATTTTACAATTGCAATTAAAGAAAGAAATTAAACAGAAATCCTCATTAGAGGCCAATAAGAAACGATAACAAATATTTCATCTTAGGGACATGGTGCACGAGCATGACCAAAGTCATTCAACCAACCCAAGAGATTTCACCTTGAGTTAAATAAATTCACAAGAAACATGAGATGGAGAAAAAAATTCTGAGGAACCCCGCGGAAGAAATGAAAAAGAAAGGTGGAAAAATGAATAAGAAAGGTGAAAAAAGGAGGAAGAAAGCCTACAAAATAAAGAAAATAAGAAGAAAAAATTAAAATGTCAGGTGGGGCCATTTTGACAGCTTTATTCAGCAGTCACACGCCCCTTTTCAAGTTATTTCACACATTATGCCATATAATAAATGAGGGATTTTTAATGTAAAGATATAGTTTAGAGAGGTTTTGGGGACACCGAATAGTTAAATAGGAAACTAACAAAAGTTAGATAGTTTAAGAGACTTTTAGGGTAACTCTTTAATGACACCTTTCTATGTTTAATAGCAATTCAACTTTAAGCTTCCCATTTTGCCGTTAATGTGATGATTTATGGCCACTGAAATTGTTTTAGACAAAAAGTTCCAAAAGTCCTCCTTCCATTCTTAATTGTGTTCGGTCAAATACCATCATATAAATTCGGATTGAAGGAGTAATATGTATTCTCTGGTTAAGTTGCTCGGACTCTTAACTTTCAGTGACGCACCCGTGATGACATGATGTGGGTGTAGGTGAGGAATCTGTACCGGATTTGGTCAACCGATTTTGGGTAATTTGACCAAAATCGACAGAGAAATTCGGAACAGATACAATGATTTTCAAAATCAAATTGAAGGAAACAAATATCTTGTATATAGAAATTTTTATGTTAGTCATTTTTCTTTTATCTCTTCTCGGATTCTCCTGTTGATCAATAATTTTTCCTTCTTAGAATACCTTTTAAGTTTTTCACATATTGTCTCATAATTTAGATATATCTTTATAACTATATTTTTATATATTTGAATTATTTTTAGCCGAATCCATGCACTTGTATCCTTACTTGGATCTGTACCACCAAATCTTAAAATTTAGATCATAAAGGATCCGAACATTAGATCCGCACCAGAGTCCAAGCACCTTAGTTCCCTGGAGAACGTAAAGTGTCATATGTTTATCTTTTGGTTTTCAAAGAATATATTAAAGAATTATGATGAAAATAGTAAAAGTAGGTCTTGCATTACTATTGCTTGTGTTATACAAAATGTATTAATACTTTCAGGAAGAATGAACATTGTTTTGAGTTTGACAGTGCAGGCATGGTGGACAGTGTATTTAGGATGGAGTATTATTTCCAAATTATGGTATGTGGATCAAGAGACTTTCTGAATGTTATCCGGTATAATGAGTTAAAAAGTTTTACAAGGAGACTTTAGACACATTACAGGCTAGCCTCTATATCTGTTATCTAACCTTCCCTTTTTTTGGATAAGTGAAACACTTATTACCCATAGTGAAAAGTGTACCATGCCCAGAAAAGAAATCCAATACCCAAAGAAAAAATTCCTTCCAAGTATGAAGTCCAAGCCCCTCAAGATATTTTCTTGAGAAATCATGTCAAAAACAATATACATTGATCCTCCTCGTGGGTTTTGTTTTATGCTTTACGCCATTCTACATCAAGCTCCCACTTTAGATGTGTTTGTTTCTCCTACAAGCTACATTTCCACTCTCAATTGATTCAAACAGCTTACCTCCTATTCATGATCTCCAACTTTCACCTTTATTATTTCTATAGAAGTGCTACACCAATTTCTTCTATTCCACATGCACATCCAGATGAATGTAACTTTCCCTTCTAAATTTGCTAATACTGCAGAGAAATTTTAGTTATCTGTATTTTCTTTTCGTTATTTAATACAGTAAATATGAGCTAGATAAACAAGGATCCAGATTGCGCCAAGTCCAAAGATGCCCTTGAGAATACTAGGTGCGCTGATGATGAAGGTATAGATTGATCGCTAAAACTGACGAAGAAAGCACATACGATTTCATCTTCATGGATGGCATTATTTAAACACTCTTTAATTAACAACTAAATATGTTATTAATTCTTACATAATACTATTATTCAGATATCGAGTACATTATTATAGGAATTACCTTTTCCTCCTCTCGTCTGCGTTCTTTTTCCTTTGCCTTCTCCTGCAACCATGCAACATATTCCTCAAAGACTGCCCTTGAGATTGTCTCTTCACCGATAGCTCTGAAAGAAGAGAAATTAACAAAAGGTATTGTGATGAATATAGCTGAAACCAAAAACGGAGTACTGCAAAAAAAAAACACCCATATAAAGCAACTAAGATGGGGAAAAAGAAGTCACCTGAACTCTGAGCTGTCTTCCACAAGTTCTTTGCACTCCTCCCAACTAGAGGAAGCAGTTATTTCCTATAAGGTCCCAGATCACAAATGAGCAACAAATACAAGGGTGGAGTAGGAATATAAGATAATTCGGTAAATCCTTGCCAAGAGATTCGACATGCCTTAATGGTATTAAGCTTGTCAGTGAAATCTTTTGCAAGCCTTTGACGCTTTTTAGTTTCTTTTTCTTCCTTCTCCTTTGCTCTCTCAATTAGATCCTCAAAAATGAGCTGCAATCAAGCAACAAAGATATTTGGCAAACAGCCTAACATCAGCAAACTCCTTCACTTTGTAAACATACACACACTAATACATTACCAGGACAACCATACTGAGGGAAATTAAAACAGGCCTCATCCTTTATGGAAAAAATTAAATTAGTCAACTGAGGAAAATTCACAGGCATATGATCTATAAAATAGACCGCCCCGACATAAAGAAGCTCTTCCTTTATAGTAAGTTAATAGTTGAAGCAGCTGGAACAAGTGGCTGTATATTCTGGTCACTTTGTGACTGATAAGACATCATACAGACTCCACCAGAAACGCACTACAGATGGGAATAGCATTCAGTTTCCCGCAAGTAACTAAATAGATCTGCGACTTTAAGACAGAGACATTTGATAAGCATAATCCCAAGATAAAAGTTACTAGGCAGCTTTATACATGTTCAGGATATCCCAGCCAAGCAGACTAGGTATTAAGCCCGTCAAATGTCCTTGTTGCCCCTTATTTATGATTTAGAGTGCACGAAGTCCCATCCTCATTTGTCTCCCTTCCTCTTTCATTTCTCTCTCTTCCCTACAGAACACACCATCTTTGCACGGACAAACACACCAAACACAAGATAATGAACTTCAATCCATTCTTAATCCCCTAGTTAGATCCATTAGAGAAATTTCAGACCTTACTGTGTCCTGCTTCCAATAATAGAAGACTATTATATCAATCAATAATAGATAAGCAATTGCTAGTGAGGCATCCTAAATGACCAGTTATATCTTTTACCCTTCTGGACTCGTGAATTGAACATCCCCCCAGCTAACACAGTGAAGGTAATAACTGTTGCCTTTCAGGCATAGTGCGGGAGGCACTCAGTTGAAAATTTAGAAGAAGGAAGCAAAGTCGAAGAGCCTGAGATGTTGCCTCACTTGTACATGTGTGGTCCTTGGAATGAAAGAATAGGAGAGTTTTTGATGGGATAGAAATCGCCTATGTATATTTGACTAATAGCCTCTCATTTCTAGCTTTTTTTTTGTGCACTCGTGAAGCTTTAGTGTGTATAGAAGATAGGGCGTCATTCGTCGAGAACCATATTGTTTGTAGATTCTTTACCTTTTGGTTTTCATTGTTAATAAAATTATTTACATTATTATAAAAAGTAACTTGAGTTTCACAAAAGGCTTAAAAGAATGTGGTGTCTGATGGCATTACGAGTAGTGTGTGGGGTGGAAGGTGGGTGAAATATGACCTAGTTCCTGCTCATGGAAATACTGGGAATTCTACTTCAATGGGATGACCGAAAACTGCAAGTAATGGAGATAAAGAAAGGAGAATTCATTGTGGCTACTCAGTTTAGAAACCATGGGGACAGGGTGGAGGGGGGTTTTGGGAGTGTACATGCAGTCATGAACCGATGGGGAACGGGTCTAAGGTGAGTTTTTGGGGAGAAGATGGCAGGTACTTTGATGGAGTGGGAGATCCCATAGGTGATAGCATGGCCAACTTCAATACTATTTGGTGCCACCAGAAGAGATAGGGATGTAGGACAGTGTCAAGGACCATGGAGGAGTTCTCGAATTTATGGATAACCATCTTCTCATTGACCTTCCAATATTAGGAGCTATATTCACTTGGGCCAAGGCGGAAGATTCAACATCACGATCAAGACTCATACATTTTGTGTCCACCAACCGGACCAATAAGTTATGTGGAGGGAGTATTTGCATAAGTTATGCGGGAATCTATGTATTCTTTGTGCAGGATAAAATGTTACTAAGTAATACGGGGATTAAAAGAGCAAAAATGACCAAAATACTCCTTATTTGTTATTTATAGACTAACTTTTTAAGAAGCAAGCAAAACATACGTTTTAATCCCTGCATTATAATTCATGTGCTATTAATCCCTGTATTACAATCCCCACATTATTAATCCTTATATTACAATCTCTGTATTACTAGCCTCCACATCATAATTTCTCCATTATTAATCCCTCCATAATTTGTATTTAAACCAGACAACTCCTTAGGGTAGAGAAAGGGAATAGGGCCAATCTTTTAGGCACAGGTAGTGCGGGGATGATGCATTGAGATTCACAATTCCTAACAACTATAGAATTCCTGCCACAATGAGATGACAGTCCAACAGGCTCGGATACTGTGTAAAGGGGAAATTCACTAGGACTACCTCTAAGGTTGGAAGGTTGTGGAATTTCAAAGTTTAGTTGAACTGCTCTACGTACAACGTAGGAACGCATATTCCATGTTACGGATAGAAAAAAGAAACTAGTTTGGACTCCTGCAAAATATGTGATAATCCCACATGTCATAATTAAAAAACTAAACAGAATACTCGCAAAGCAGTCAAGTTCCAAGTTTAACGCCAAATTAAATCATTTGAAAGTGTGTCTTGCCCACAACCAAAAACTAAGGTCCTCAAAACCTCTATCTCCACAGACAAACAGCAAATGTACTCCTATAAAACTATCCTGAACATAACACGTTTTGAATGATTAATTACAAAAGGGGATTGCCTTCAGTTCATTAGGTTACGAAAATATGCATGCAAAAAACGTCCACCGCCTTTTATGTTTTGGGGCACACAAAATAATACCTGCAAATTAACATCATGAATGGATGGGGAACCAATTCCTTCCAAAATAGCAGCTTTAAAGTCTTCGAATGTCCATGTTGACGAGATCGTGATCTGAAAATAGTGAAAGCAAAAAGACATAAAATCATACACCAGCAGCTATTTGAGAGGAAAATCAAATAACAGTACACAACCCACCTTTTCTGACTTAACTACTTCTTTTACTCGAATCTTGTCTTCATGGTACTGTTACATAGAGCAAAACACAAAGTTAGTGGAAAGAGCATGACTATCACTCTTCAAATTAAAGCGCAAAAGAAATACTTCCAAGAAACAAATCACATATATGCAAGACCCAACTCAGAAGACACAGTGCTCAATGCAACATATGAGGTAACTATTTCTCAGCACACGTGTGATGTGTTCACCCAATATCAAGTGACGCAACAAACTGCCGAAGCAACAATTAGACTTCTATTTTTTCATCCGACAGACAGTGGTCTCTGACATCTAATGAATCCAGCAACAGCATTTAAGAAAGAACGAAGTCATTTTTATTTTTTTTGAGAATGAAGAACAAAGTCATTAGTTACCAGTCAATAATAAAATAATGCTATGTAACCTATCAATCATAAAAGAAGGCAAATAGTGGTACTACGGCATATTGGGACCTGTTTTTCCAACTCTTCAACGACATCTTCAAACAAATCCTTTGGTGTCGAACCAGAAGTGTTTGATGCAACAGCCTGATAAGCCACAGACTCCTTAACCTACATTTCCACACAACCACAGGTCAACCGTCGAGAAAGGTGGAATTAACAAGAAGCATAATGAAATGATATAGTATTTGAGAATACATTTTCTTAAAATAAAGAGCCTATTTTTATCGTTTTTTAAAGTTAGCTAAGTGGAATACCATCTGACAATAATCACGCCAAGATGTTTTCGCAGTAAGCGTGCCTGCAGCGATTTGTTCCTCCATCATCTTTCGAAATGCATCCCGGTTCTTACGCTCCGTGCGCCTCAGTTGTTCCTTAAATTTGATAAAAAGACACACTTACACAAGTCGATCACCTAGAATGAAGCATCAAAGAGGAGTTTTGTCTCACGCAGCACCCCATGACAAATAAAAAAAAGGAGGCCTCAGAAAGCACCTTTTGCAATTTTCTCTGTTCTTCGTCCTCCTTCTCCAGGTCACGGATGTATTCCTTCAGAGAACAAAGGATAATCAACTAGTAAAAATGGTGTTTTTCTCTTTTAAAAAGGACAAGAAGATAGAGAGGAAATGGAAACCTCAACAGAAACTTTAGGGCATAAATTGGTTGAACTTTAAAAGAAACGTGTACATTTAAAGTCACTTGTGTGGATTATCCTTTACAAATTTGAATAAGTTATGTCTGTTTCTCTTAATAGAATCCGCATTCCATTCCAGTAACTTCCCCGAATATTGTTTAGAAATTTAAAAAAGTTAACTTCTTTCTTACTAGACATTGCACTCCATTCCGGTAACTTGCCTGCATAAAAAATTTACCTGGAAAATATCTAAACGATCAATTTTTTCAAGGCGCGAACATCTTTCATCATCTTCCAGAAGATCTTGGACTTTGCGCCACTGGGTATCTACCTGTGGCTCCAATGCAACCAAGTAAGAACGAACTCCCGGGAAATAAAAGGGACAAAAGGGAGAAAGTGATAGAAAAATCCAACTACCAGATCTACTTGGGGGAGCGGGGTGAAGAAAGGCTTAAAAAGTACTCAACAAATACCTTGATAAAGCCACAAGTCTCCAAAAAAAAAAATACAGAACAAAAAAGTTATTCAATGACTATATAAGTCAACAACAACAACCCAGTAAAAACTCCCACCAATGGGGTCTGGGGAGGGTAGAGTGTACGCAGACCTTACCCCTACCCCAGAGGGGGTAGAGAGGCTGTTTCCAGGAGACCCTCGGCTCAGAGACAATAGCTCTGTGACAACAAAACCCAAAAAATAATATCAGCAACGTGAGAGACAGCAAATAAATGGGTAAACAGTAACACAAATATTATGCAAAAGTGTAAAACACAACATAATTTGCTAGCAGAGCTAGACAAAACACTATCATACTCGTCGGTACAAAGAGGGAAAGTCCGGGACAAAGAGGAAAACCGCTCGACTACCCTTTAACCTACAGCTCTAATACTCGACCTCCACACCTTCCTATCAAGAGCCATGTCCTCGGAAATCTGAAGCCTCGCCATGTCCTGTCTAACACCTCCAATGACTATATAAGTCCCTTTAATTTAATAAAGATTTTATTATTGGATATATCGTATTGACAATCTATTCTATCTATATATAATAGGAGAAGCAAATCAATGTGATGATGCCAAGCGTACCAACAAAAATTTAACAAGTGCCAAATTTTAGGACAAAGCTCCAACAAATTTGGAGATTCAAAAAATATTTATAAAAAAATAAAGAAAAAAAAACAAAATGATTCAAAAAAAAGACACAATGACATTCACTACCGAAAATTAACTACTCAAACATCGGTGAGGGTTATTTTTAAAAAAATCATTTTCTTTTTTCTTTTTTAAAATAAAAAGTGTATTATTCATTAAAATTCAGACAATATTATTGAGAACAATAGAATTAAATTTAAAATAAAAAGAAAAATATTTCAAGAGTAATAAAATATATATGGTCTATTATAATAAAAAAAGAAAGTAGCAGACAAAAATATTAAACAAAGTAATATACTAATAAAAAAAATTATTAATAATGTAACAATACAGACATTGAATAATAAAAATACAGAACAATAAAATTATTCGATGACTATATAAGTCACTTTAATTTAATAGATATTTTATTCATTTAAATTCATAGAATATTATTAGATCACAATTTTACTTTTACTTCATCATCATGATTTCATGAGTGGGTAAAAGTAAAAGCTTTTACTGGCTCAAACCAATTACCGTAACGCCTTACTGTTAATTCGAATACTTGAAAAATATAAAAGTAAAAAAGTAATCATATAAGTTTAAGGTGGTAGGTTGATAGGTAGTTTTGAGTTTCCCCTAGGTTTACCAGTAGTACTAGTACTATTCTTGTATTCTCCTGGTTCTCTATTACTTGTTATGCGACTCACTTCCATTACCTTATTACATTACTGCTGCTATTGCTTATTGCTTTATTTTTATTGTTCCTTAAGCCAAGGGTCTATCGAAAACCGCTTCTATGCCTTTATAAGGTAAGAGTAAGGCTGCGTACACACTTCCCTCCTCAGACCCATGTATGAGATTAAGATGGGTTTGTTGTTGTTGTATAAGTTTAAAATTAAAAGACAAAAAGAAAAATAGTAGTGATGAACGTCTAATAAGATGACCCGGCAAGCAGCGACATGAGGCCCGCCCACAAACCGCCCATCTAAGCTTCTATCTATCTATGTAGCATAAGAGAAGAAATCAATATGATGATGCAAAGTGTTACACAAAACTTCAACAAGTATCAAAACTAAATAACTAGTTACTTTTTTGTATTTGAATTAAAAATAATTAAATATTCACATATTTTTAAGAAAACTATATAAAAAAATACATTTATAAATAAATAACTTCAATCTATATAGAATAGGGAAGCAAACCAATATATGTCAAGTGTCACAAAAATAATTCAACAATTGTCAAATTTTAGGACAAAATTAGTTAGATTAGTTAATAATTAGTTACTCTTTTTTAATTTAAACTAAAAATAATAAAATATTTACATATTTTTAAGGAAACTATATATACACACACACATATATATACATACATATATATATATATATATATACATACATATATATATATATATATATACATACATATATATATATATATATATATACATACATATATATGTACATACATACATGTATATATATGTACATACACACACACATATAGAGAGAGAGAGATAGATATTTAACTTCAATGTAGAGATATATAAAATGATAAGACCAATTTATCTTTTGAGATAAGAAAGTTTTTGAATAATAATTCATATGGTCATGTTATATGGATAAGATCATGAAACTAAAAATGTTATAATAGATAAAACTAAAGACAAAAACATAAACAATAAGTTCAAAAAATAAATAAAATATATAAAGATATAATTTAACTTATTATTTAGTAATTTATTTTACTAAAAAATTAAACTTTCATATTAAATACAAACGGGAAGAAGAATTCAATTTAATTTATTAGGAAACTATACAAAAAATAATTATTATAATTATTAGTAAATTTATGACATATAATAAAAGTACAACTCCGTTTAGCCTTTGAACTAATTCCACCTATCCATTTAGAAAAATAATACAATAGCATTCGTGTCATAAATAATCACTAAATGCAAAAAATAAAAATATTGTAGAACAAAAACTAATGTATAAGGAGGAGAATAGATATGATGTGATTCTATCCACACTCTAAATTTTATTTGATAAAATAAAGTAAATAAAAAATAGTCTAAAATATTATTGATAAATTTAAATATCGAAATAATTTGAGAAAGTCATTCGGGATAAAGTCGAGTTAAATTTCAAGAGAAATACAAAAGTATATTCATTGAATTATATTAGACTGATAATTCATTAAATATTCATATGTCGATTTAACAATATTAAGTAATGGATAATACAATTAGATAAGCAAGGAACCAAAAAAAAAGCAATAAAATATAAATTTATGGGAAGATGTAAAAATATAAGACTAATAATTAGAATTATGAAGAGAAAAGTCCATAACTAAAATCATAATAAACAAATAGTCATAATGGAAGAATACTAGAAAAGAAGAAAAAAACAAGCGATGGCGTAATAATATATATATACTAATTAAATTTCTCATACAGGAAATTTTAGTTAACAAATAGAACTCATAATTTCATAATGAAAAATACAAAAATATAAACATACTATTAAGATATTATACAAATAAGTATATATATATATAACACAAATTAATAATTATTTAAATATTGGTAATTTTTAATAAAAATAATAAAAGGCTTATTTATTTATACTTTTGATGAATTCAAAGTAATAATTTAGTAAGAAAATATTTACATTATTTAAATATTCAGTAAAATACAACATGAGAAAACTAATCAAATATTACAGTAAAAAAGAATGTACAAAACGAGGGGGATAAAGATAATTTTATGATATTCAACAACAACAACAACCCAGTAAGATCCCACATGTGGGATCTAGGGAGGGTAGTGTGTACGCAGACCTTACCCCTACTCCGGAGGAGTAGAGAGGCTGTTTCCGGTAGACCCTCGGCACAAGAAGGAGAGAGAGACAATGTAAATTTTATGATATTCATATCCTGAATTCATTAACAAATAAAAGATAAATAAATAACACTCACGAAAATTATTGATAAATTTAGACAATTAAAGAATTTTGAACAGTATAACATAAGTTTAAAAATTTTAAATATAGAAAATATATATCTATATTATATTAAAAAAGAAGCAGTATCAAAATATTAAGCCAATTGACAAGTTAATAAAAAGTCATATAGTAAATAATAGTACTTCCTAATTTATTAATAATAAAGAATAAATAAGGAACAAACAATTTATTTGATTACTATATAATGCGTATTCTTTTATTTGTACAGATTTTGTTATATTTCTATACACTACATTAAATATAAAATAATAACTAATATTTATTCAAAATAATATGATATATTATATCATAATTTTATAAGATTAATATTCGGTCAAATTATCCGCGCGTTATTTTCAATTGTAGAAATGTGTCATTCTTTTTGGAACGGACTAATACGGAAAGTGTGTCATCTAAATTAACAGAGTGAGTAACAAATACCTTGATAAAGCCACAAGTCTCCAAAAATTGTCTGTACTCCAATCTATTCTGTCGATACTCCTCTTGAGCCTTTGCCCTCTCCTGGAATAACATATCAAATAAGGACAAATGACAGAACTGCGCTCATGAAACAAGGTGCTACTTGGTAGGATTTAGATGAATACAAAAGAATGAGCATTCTCAATAAGAGAGCTCGGATCGAATCGGTATTGCCCATCGGGTCTATCGTTTTTCTAATTTCATCTCCAGCCGAGTGTGAAAGTTACCTTTTGATTTAAAGAAGCGTCTTTTGTCGAAATGGAATGGCTTTTCTTTTTCTCTTTTTATTTATTATTTATCGTGAATCGGGAATCATTACACAGTACGCCCGCCCGATCAGCGTATTTTTTTGTTTTACGCCTCGTAACTCTTCCTCAGCCAGGCTTGGGCGCATTTAACCAAACCACAAATTTTTTATAAGAAATAAACAGGGTTTTTCTCTTTCCATTGCTATTTTTTAATTCGCTTATTTAGCAATAATACAGTTGTCAACTTGAACAGATTTTATGCGATTCATGTCTTGTTTCAAACATCTGGGCGATGCATATTGCGTGCATTTACAAAAGTGAGAATTGCAACAGCTTACCTTTTTCTGAAGATCCACCAAGTAGTTCCTGAAGAGATCTTCACGATCAGCCTCTCGTTCAACGGCCTTGAACCGTTTATCATCCTCAAACATGGTTACTGCCTTACTGGTTATTACAATATCACAGGAGATGGTTAAAAGGGCGAAAAGCTGCTTCCCTTACTTCAGTTAGCACGTATAAACTGAAGGGGAGCTTCTGTCACCTACCTCCATCTAGTAGATGAAATGAGTTCCTTGGACTCCTGAGACAGTTAAAGTAAAACCAGGTTAAAACTCTATCACATAGTTATAGACAGCAAATGATGTCTGACATGTCACGATAGATGCACAAGTGATAACAAATTCTTGGGGTAACTTTTCTTCTTTATAGCAAAATTATCACTTAATTAAGATTCTTTAGAGCAAAGGAATTATAGCGAGTTTTAAGAAATTGCTACTAACATGCTTCAATCAATTGATAAACTATGTCCTTAGGTTAGGATTAGCTACATAAATCCTCTATATCCTTCCGTTCTATTCAGGCCCACTTCATTCCAATACTATATAATCACAAATGATATGTAGGATATAAAATGGGATTCAACTTTTTCTGTTGATAAGGTAAAATGGGGCTCAGCTATTAGAAACTTTATCTTGAGAGCAAGCATAAGATGAAGGATTATTTTACAGGCAGTACGGTTCAAAGAAACCTTTTTAAGTATTCTATGTACATCGTTACTAACAATAAAAGTAGAGGTAAGAGCAGAACCGGCCATGAAAACCATATCATGAGGACGACTTTTTACCTCTAACATCTTTGTGAATTCTTCTTTTGCCTTTCTTTGTCTATGGCGCCTCTCCTCAGCCTCCTGTTTCTTCCTTTGCATCAAGTACTGTTGGGCAGTAGATCAACACTCAAAAACCAATTGGTAATACCTTTCAATTTTCGCACTCCAGATTGACAATATCATGATTGATATGTCATACATCACATCCCAACACATGAAACAGCAGTAGCAATACTTCTAACCGGGGGGG
>ML269712.1:29919-59454 GCA_005239495.1 Nicotiana undulata
CCTCCCCCCCCCCCCCCCGGGGCCCGTCTCTCTCCCCCCTGTGCCTTCTTAATAATCTTCAATCGGATGGCAACGTTAACACACACTTTTTAGAGAGGTAAGGGTGCGCATCAAAATCTCCTCCAAATTGGAAGAGACAGTTTTAAGGGGAAATTTAGAGGATTAGATACCAAAAGAAGTTGAGGAAGGTGACACATGGAAAGACAGGCATTGGAAACCAAAGAGAGGCTCACATAGCAGCAATCTTCACTTTCCTACTGCTTTTAAGTCAATCAAGCAAGCAGGGGTGTTCACAAAAGGGGGAATACCACTCGTGAAGAAAATGGCTGGATGAGGAGAACCAACAACCAGATTGCCAAATTGAAGTAAAATAGTACTTGAAAGAGAAGCCAATTACCTAATTAAGTCCATTAATATGAATGGAGACAATAAATATCCTGAGAGACATAAGTCAGGAAGATAGAGGAATTAGGGATGTCCAAGGTGTGTTTTTGGATCTGATCAAGAAAATGGAAGGAAGTTCATGACAATTATCAAATTATTGAAAAGGAGCCAAGAAAGCTAAAAGGACGAAGGACAACCAAATTCAGAGAATTGAGGTTAAGACACAAGAAAGGGTACAAAATTAGAAGGAATCCATAGCGGGAAGATTCTACAAAAGAAATTGTTGAGTTACATAGTTGTCCTTGAATTGTGTAACAGATACCAGAAGGGTGTATAGGGGTCCTGTTTGCTCAACCCATTGCCTCAAAATTTTGGGTTGGATGCTTAAATTGTTTCAGTTAATGAGATGGCTCAACAGAAGGGTGACAATAGTAAACAATGTATTAGATGGAACACGTTAAAACCTACTCAGGATTCACTGGACAGCTTACCCTAACCCTGGAATGGATCTAAGAAGTTGGCATAGGGTTAGGGTGAGAAAAGGACTGAGTATTAGGGTGAGATATAGCGGAAGGCCTAGAGCACCATTCCATTGTGCATTTTCTGGACAATATGGCTTGAGAGGAACACCACAGATGCTTTGAAGGGAAAGCAATCCATTTTTCTTTTTTCTGAAAGCTAGATCTGTTAATGCTTTGTTATTTTGGAGTGAGTCTCAAACAGTAAATGACGTTGACATTACATTGACCTTATCAAAAAATGGCATATCATACTGAACTCCCTAGAATCTTTCCATCTTTAGAGGAGAAGAGTCCAACAATACTTCTGTACATGAATGCACCTTCTTGGTGCCTAATAAGAAGAGAAACTTTTGATTATTTAAAAGAAAAAAGGAAAAATGAAATTAAATCTGTCCAAATGATATCAGAGTAGGCAAAGATCCTAAATTCAAGTCTCGCAGTCACCCATCACCAAAAAGTACACCCCTGTTCCTGGCCCAACAGAAACAGACCACCCAAAAGAGAGGGCTTGTCAAGACAGTAATAAATTAGTAGAAATGTATCCTCTTTAGCAACTTAAGCGTTGAGATAAGGCGAGTTACATAATTCAACATGGCATCAGAGCCAACTTTTGGTAACATCATTATCAAACTGGTAAGTTTACGTTGAAGTTCACGAGAGAAACCAAAAATCGTGTAACCGTGCGGGAGATTAATAAGATTGTCGCACATGATATGCATGAGGGCTTCCAAAGGATTTTATAAAGCTCTTAGGTTGGTGCAGCCTCTGTATTAAGGTTTTGGGTTGGAAGCTTAAGTTCCTTCATAAAGATAGCTGCCTTATCTCCGCAGCAGAGTGATATCTCTAACCAAACCTTTTCATTCCGTAGCTTGGTCCCTTTACAGGGGTCAAAAGTTGTTAAGCTAAGTCACATTTCGCAAATTGGTTTTTCACTTGCCAGAAAGAGCAGAAGCATTCTGGTTATTACTAGGAGAAGCTACTAAGAACAGGAGGAGAAAATAAACTTCTCGTTCAAAAAGAATACACAATAAGATAAAAGTGCAATGCTGTGAAATTCCTCAATAAACATCAGTGAATGTCAACAAGATAAGATAAAAGTCTGAGAATTTCCTCCTCACTGAATACAGAGAAATGGAGCTTCAGTTTTGACAGGAAATTTATAACAACCAACATGTATGACCAATTCCACATAATATCAAGTTAATAAATTGCAACATAAGATGGACTAACAAATTGTTGCCTGCCTTGAGAAAGTGAAAGCACCTTCACTTTGAGCACTAATCGCAGTTGTTTATATGTCCATGACTTGCCATGACATCTACAAACCAGTGGAAGAACATGCAAAGAAAAGTAGAATACACATAAAACGATTTTGAACTAGTTAACTTCTACAGCAGTTGTTAACATCCACAAAAGGGAAACAATATTGCAGATTTTGAGAAGCAAATGAAAAGCGCACTCCAATGAACAGTGTGTAACTTCAATAATCAAAGAAGCAGCAATTAAGAGTACGACTAACCTCTAAAGGTGTCATCAGCTCCAAAGGCTTCTCCCAGCTTGATTGCTTTGTAATTTTATTGTAATAATATCTAAATAAGCCAACAGATTAATCAATCAGTCAACTATACACCTCAGTCCCAAACTAAATAAGCCAAGAAGAAATGGAACCGTCGAAGAGCTATATCTTAGCACTGCAAGCAGCACAATTTGACTTCTGAGGGTAAAATGATTTAACTGGTGAACAGTAAAATCTTAAAAAGAGAACGCCAAAAATCCAACTCACCGTCTTCCATCAGCAGCTTCATACTCTTGCCAGTCAGACGCATTCTGCTGTGAAGCTGTGCCCGCCTAATCACAGTGCAATCGGTAAGGTAATAACAACAGGAAGAATAAAGCCACATGTCAGGAAGAACATTTTAACCTCTTCAGCACCCAAAATTTTCCATCTTGGTTTTATTGCTTGTTTGCTTAATGTTTGTTTATTTTTTCTTGTTGTTCCCCCAAAATAATTTAAGTGAGATTAACTTAAAAGTTTTTTTCAAAAACAAAAGAATAGATAAAGCTTTGCAAAGAAATTATACAAAGCTAAAGATGGTCAGGGGTATAATAGTAACAAATATTTTTTAAACAAAAAATGACTATATTTTAACTTATATGATGTGTACTACTTTTTAATAAAACAAACCAAACATTCAAAAAGAAATAATCCCTTCTTAACAAATACCTACATAACAAATACCTGCATAACCAATAATTTCCCTGCAAAACTTATCTCTGAACCAAATGACCCCTTAGCGATCCTACAAGATATAAGGGGTTGATTGCTAAGTCGAATTACCATACAATTGACTAGACCTGACATTTATTTTCCTACAAATGTTATAATTCAATTTATGGATTCTCCTTGAAATAGTCATTGAGATGCAATTGTTTGAATCATCTCCAGGCAAAGAACTACTCTTCGAGTTGGGGGAATCACCTTCTAATAGATGTTCTGCTTCTTCTTCTTTTTTTATAAAGTAATGTATTGTATTAAAGGCATCAAGAAGATGCAAGAGTTACAGAAGAGAGACTTGATTAACTCAATAGGACAAAAAAACTATTCTAGAGCCTTTTGTTAACCAAGAGCAAAAATCAGAGGTAGAGAGCTAATGAAGTCTAGAGGGGAATAATATCATTTACAGGGGTGAGGTTACTCCAACTAAAGAGATTCATTAGACATTTAGACTTCAGTTGGCCGTTGGAAGTTGAAATGCCATCAAAACATTTACGATTCCTCTCTGTCCATAGACACCAAAAAATACAGGAAGGGATCATTTGCCAGATCTTTTTGATGGATTTATCAACTTCCTTTAGACTCCAGCTAAGTACTGCATCCCTCTATGTTCTGCGGCACTGCCCAGCTAACACCAAAAAGTGCTAAGAACATGTTCCATAAATCTGATGCCACTGAGCAATCTAGAAACAAGTGATTAACCGACTCAAAGTTGAGCTTGCACATGTAGCATCTATTAGCCAGCTGAAAATTCCTTCTACTAAGGTTATCCTGGGTCAGAATAGCTTCATAGAGGGTTGTCCATGAGAAACTTGACTTTTGTGGGCAGTTTTGCTTTCAATATTAACTTCCACGGTCAAAGCTCAATCATGTCATTGGATGCACTTAGTTTGTTGTAGCCAGTCTTCACCGTGTAGTTACCTTTTCCAAAGTTGCCCCGCCTTAAGTTGTCTGAGACTTGAGGGTTTGTTGTGGCTTCTTCAAGAGATCTGTATAGATCAAATAGCCGGGTAAGTTACCAATCCTGCAAATTTCTTCTGAAGTGAAGGTCCTAGTTGTTCCCTGCTCTATTTTGTGCTCTATTTTGGGCTATGGAAGAGTTGGTGTCTGAAGCAATCTGCTCTATTTTGGGCTATGGAAGAGTTGGTGTCTAAAGCAATCTGAAAGAGGTCTGGATGAGAGTCTTTTAGAGTTTGATTGTTGAGCCATGTATCATTCCAGAATTTAATGTTGATGTCATTCCCAACCTGATATGACACATCTTGAAAGAATGCTTCTCGTAGGTTGTTGATATGCTTCCACGGGCCAACTCCATGTGGGGCTCTGTTTTTCTTGGTACACCACCTGTCTTGCACCCCATATTTTGCATTAACCACCTCTTTCCATATGTTGGTTGATTCTTGGGCATATCTCCACCACCACTTCATGAGCAAGCTCTTGTTATGCTTAGCCAAATCTCTGATTCCCAGACCACCTAGGTTTTTTGGCATGATCACTTTTGGCCACTTTACTAGATGGAATTTATGCCCTCTTCACTTCATTGTTTCCCTCCCATAGGAATGGATCTCCTAATTTTGTCTAACTGCTTCTGCACCTTGTTTGGCATGGAAAAGAGGGACATGATGTAGGTGGGGATTATCTATAACACTGCTAATTAGAGTCGAACGACCACCCATGGAGAGGTACTACATTTTCCATGTTGCCAGTCTTTTCTCCACTCTCTCAATTACTCCATTCCATATCTTTGTTGCCTTGTACCTAGCTCCTAGAGGGAGGCCTAAGTAGGTAGTGGAAGGGAACCTATACAGCAGCCCATCAAGTTTGCCAGCTCCTCCACATTTTGAATGGGTAGATCATGCTTTTCAACATATTGATGTGCAGCCCCGAAATAGCTTCAAATAGAAGTAGTGTCAGGTTTAGGATCACTCTGCCCCACAAAAGATTAAGGTGCCATCTGCATAGAGCAAGTGAGTGATTGTGACTGAGTTTTCTGCATTATTCCCCACCATGAACCCTTCAATCCATTGCATTTGTTTTGCCTTATCTAGCATTTTACTCATGGAGGACCCTCCATGGCTAAGATGAATAAGAAGGGTGACAAAGGGTCACCTTGTCTTATTTTTTTTTTTAGGAGAGAGGAAGCCCACTGGAGATCTATTTACTAGAACTGAGTACTTGACCGTGGGAGGCTGAATTTTACCCATCTGATCCATCTGTCCCCAAACCCCATAGCTTTCAACATTGAAAATAAATATGACCAGTTAACTTTGTCAAAAGCCTTCTCAACATCTAGCTTACAAAGAATTCCAGGGATCCTTCTTTTCAGTCTCTCATCCAGCATTTCATTAGCTATTAGAGAGGCAAATGTGATCTGTCTGTTCTTCATGAATGCACTTTGCTCTCAGAAACCAGCTTCCAAATTACTATCTTCAGTCTCTCAGCTAGAGTTTTGGCAACAATTTTGTAAATGCTTCCAATGAGACTGATAGGTCTGAAGTCTCCGAGTTCTATTGCACCTTTCTTTTTGGGGATGAGAGCAATGAAAGAGGCATTGCATGATCTGACCATGAAGCAGTGTTGATGGAAATGTGAAAGAGCCCCCATAATTTCAGCTTTGATGAATACCCATGATTTTTGGTAGAAAGCCATGGTGAAACCATCTGAACCTGGGCTTTTATTAGATGCGCAGGAATTGATTGCTACCCGTACTTCTTCCTCCTCAAATGGTCTTTCTAGCCATGCTTTTTCAGCCGGGATAAGCTGGCCAGACCTTCAAAGGTCACAAAGGTCACAGAAGGCCTCCATTGCTCACTCTCAGTGTACAAGTCTTGATAGAATCGTAGGATTTCATCTTTGATTTCATCACTATCTTGAGTTAAACAATTGTTTTCTCCCGTGAGAGTTGGCCATTTTTTGAAAAAACTTTGTGTTCCGGTCTCCTTCTCTGAGCCACAAGCATCTTGATTTCCGTCTCCATGACACTTCTTCCGCCTTTGCCAGCTTTTTAAGATCAAGCTTTATGTGCATTGATTGTTCCTTTTCAATCTGAGTCAGTCACTCTATGTTCTGGAGTTTGTTCCAGCATAGTTAGCTCATCCTGAAGCTTGTTTCTTTGAGCTTCCAACTGACCACAAGGTTGTTTTGTTCCATTCTGTGATGTCTTTTTTTAGCCTTTTCAGTTTTTGCACCAGTATGAAGTCAGGACTACCCCTAATAGAGTAGATGTTCCACTATTCTTCATTTTTGTTCATGAAACCTTCAACTTGAAACCACATGTTTTCAAATTTGAAGTAGGAGGGGTTTGCTTGCCAATCACCACATTCCAGAAGGAGAGGTCTATGATCTGATTCAACTCTTGGTAGGGCCAGCTGTTTGAACGCTTTGAAATTGTCATTCCATTCTAGTGAGATTAAAAACCTATCAATTCTGGATGCTTGCAATGAATCCTCCCCCTGAACCAAGTGAAATTGGCTCCTTGAAGGGGCAGATCTATGATGCCTAGGTCTTGAATGATGTCTGAGAAAGATTTCATTGCCCTGGACCTTCTAATGCAATTGAACCTTTCACTTTCATATCTACAAACATTGAAGTCCCCGCCAATGACCCATTGATCCTCCCAAATGCCTCTAATAGCTGCGAGTCCATGCCAGAAGATCTCTCTTTCAATGTTGTTTTCAATGTTGTTATAAGGGTCATAGACCCCTGTGAAGCACCACTTAAATTCATCCTGTAAGCTTTCGAGCATGCATGAGATTGTATAGTGACCTTGATGTTTGATGTACCCCTTGTAGGACCATTGCCTTTTATCCCAAAGCACGATGATTCCTCCACTTCTCCCAATTGAGTTTAGAGCTGCCCAGTCGATCCATCTATTACCCCATACTTGTCTGATCAGAAGAGGTGACCATTCTGCAATCTTAGTTTCTTGAAGACAGACTATATCGGCCTTTCATTTGTGAATTAGTGACTTTATTGTACTCCTTTTCTCTGCTTCATTAAGAACCCGCACATTCCAATTAAGAATTTTGATCTTCATCCAGAAAAGGCTTTTTAGTACCTGCCCCTGACCCTTTCTTTCAATCCATCCGAGTTCATTCCCCATTTTAGTCTTTCTAGCTCCAGTGAATGCTTTTTCTTGCCCTTCGCACTTGCCTTGGTTAATGATTTCTGGTTGTTGAGTTGCTCCTGTCTTTTTTGTTCCATGCGCAAAACCATACCAAGAATTTCGTGCTCAAACCCAGCAAAATGGATACCAAAAGCCTTGCATGCTTTAACCATTACTGCTTTTGTCCATCTTGAAGTTTCAATACTGTTGGGGAACTGATGTGTTGCGAACTGGAGGAACCCAGCTCATACCAAGGGAGAGAGAGAGTGTCACAAGAGGAGACCTCGGATTCAGTGCTTGCTTACTGGTTCAAATAGCTTTAGAGATGGACTTGATGATATGATCGACTTTAGCAAATCTGCCTCGTCGTCTGCTTCTGTTGAGAATCCGCCGGAAAGGTCGCTGGCTAAATTGATGGATCTAAGCCCTTCGATGGCTTCTAATTCTGCTGCTATTGGGTCGAATTGGTTGGCAGTATAGATTGGGCTGTTTTTATTAACACATGGGTCCAAAAGAGGCCAAATTGCTCGTCATTTCCTTGTAGCCCATTTTGTTTTTAACTTGGGTTTTGGGCCTCTTCTATAATAGACTTGGTCCATCTTGTGGCCCAACCTGTTTGTAGCCATTATGCCAGATTTTGGGTCTTTAATATGGACTGGCCCACTCGGCGTTGATTCCAAAGGGATCTTGTGAGTCCCATTTGAATTAAAGAAGCATGGTCTCCTATGCTGCTTTGAATAATCAGAAGGGTAGAAGGGTTATTAACTGGTGGGTTATTACCCGTTGGGTTTTCCACTGTCTTCTTCGTTTGGCTTGAGGAGGCGGCCGCCGGCGAAGATTCCACTCTTTTCCCTTTTGATAGAGTTGTTTTGTCTTCACCCTCTGCCACGATTGTTGTTAACTGATCGTCCAGAATTGAGATTTTAAATCTCCTGCCTTCTAATAACAGATCAAGTTCCTTGGGCAGGGCTTCAATTTTGTTTTGGAACAGATTCTTGCGCAGAAGAAATGCCTTCTGTTTTTAGTATCTTCATCAACATCAACATAGCCTCCACATTGCTCTCCTAGATATTGTGTTTTAGTGTGAGGTAATTTGATGGGTTGGAAGATTGCTCTCTCCAATGCAGAAGCAGATTATCGAGCAATGGCTATAGCAACTTGTGAGCTAGTTTGTATCAAACAATGGCTCAAAGAATTAAATTGTGGAGAAATCAATTAGATAGAACTTATGTGTGATTATCAAGCGACTCTTCAAATTGCGTCAAATCTGGTATTCCATGAGAGGACTAAGCACATTGAGATTGAATGTCACTTTATCAGAAAATAGATACTCTGAGGAGATATTATTATAAAATTTGTTAAGTCAAATAATCGGCTTGCAAATATTTGCACCAAGTTCCTCACTAGTCCTTGTATTAGTAGCATTTGTAACAGCTCGGTACATATGACTTATATGCACCAGCTTGAGGAGGAGTATTAGTTAGTTAATGTCTATATAGAAGACTTCGTGCCCACATTGGAAAAGATGTATTATGTACGGTATAAAATATAGGTACAAATAGAGATCGATATAAAACAAAAGCGTTGTGCATCTTAATAATACTTTCACGTGCCTTAATTTTCACATAAACTATTAGTTGAATGTTATTTTGTCGACGATATAATACCCCTTTATGTACTTTTGCTAGCTTTAACAAATACCGTTATCTTACCAAAAAAATTAGAAACAACATCGTCAATGGCGTAAGCACGAATAGAAAAGGTAAGTTTAAGGTGAAAAGGTGGGATGGGGAAATGAGTGATTCAGATGTTGATACAAGCCTTCACCACTGATGCTCTGATGCTCTTATTTTGAGGGAGGGGTCACGGGTTCATATGAGAAAATACAAAATATGGGGAAAATATTACAACAAACCCAATATAATCTCACAAGTGGGGTGTGGGGAGGGTAGTAAGTACGCAGACCTTACCCTATCGTGAATATAAAGAGGTTTTTTCCAACGGGATTAATACTCAAAGCTAAATTTTGGAAGCATATTATTTTCACGACCACAAAACTCACTGATTGTGATTCAGTAACAACGTGGGCTTTTTATTTTTTCATAGTTGTGATTTAGTTTCCATGTCTTCAAATGATTATACATGTTAATATCCCACAATACCAGAAAATTTTCAAATAAGTATTAGTATCAAGCATGTTATATACTTGTTTTTGTTAAATACGGTGGTATCCAAGCCAACTTGAAAACAGTACCATTATTCCATTAGGTACCAACTACCTCCTGCCTACCCGTGTAGGTACTAAGTAACTATGTCCCCACCAAGGCTTATACACATAAGAAAAATACGACGCTATCAAGGCCAACCTAATGTTTTTCTCTATTGGATTATGAGCCCTAGTCGGAAGGTTTGCATCCATTTAATTGATAATTGCCAACCAAGTCGAGCATGTACTAGACATAGAAACAGATTTTTGGAAACTATTATTTCTGCTCCTTTTGGGGAATTTTGGTCGGATTTGTTTCACAAGTGGTGCAACCCTCTTGTTAAAAACAATGGCTTTCCCGCCAATGTCAGCCTGAATTAGTTCAGTCCTACTAAAGATGAGGACAATACAAACCACATACAAATAGATGGGACAGGGGAAAAAAACCAGTGATAGCATCTGCAATGCTTCATTCCGATTGATACACATGCAATTGCGCACCAAGCTTTCTTCAAGAAAAAACTCATCCTTTTCATTCAGGGTTGTTTTGCAACAATGTGCTTAACTTATCTATTAGAAATCTCTTATTATCCAAATAATTTCATTGTCTTTAGCGCGATACTTCACACTTCACACTTCACATAATTGCACATCTCACCTATCTCAATAACTTAATCTTGAAAAGCTCTACGGTGGGGAACGGAAGAACAAAAACATCTTTATCACTAAAAATAAGTAACTAAAGAAACTTATTTACTTATGCTTGTCACCTGCTAAGCATCTGCTCTAGAATACTGTCCAGTTAGGTATTTTACTCACCTGCTAAAAAGATTTCTCATGCTATATGCTAGGTCAATAAAATTCCCCAAAAAATGAGTAATGATCATAATGGAACTCTAAAGTCAGTTATCCAGCAGTAGTTTTTAGTTTGGGCTGCCAATAACAGCATTGTTGCTTAGCTGTCCTTCCTCTTAAGTATTAAGTCTTGACTTTGAATAGGAAATCATACTATGAAATCTCCTATCAAGTTACCACCGGAGGAATGCACAAAAATCTCGTCGTATTCAGATTCAGCAATTGACACATCACTGAGCAGCGATACTAATAACAATATGATCAATGATAATAGGACTTATTAAAAGAAAATATCAATGATAATAGGTGTCCATCACATTGCAGACAAAGACTCCTCCATTGCAAGTTTAACAAGGGGAAAAACATTAGCAGGCGCATTTTTGGATGATTTGGCTAAAAGTTCAAGACTGTTCCGGAAAAAAGATGATACGACCATTTAACATGCATGAAGATGCTACATAAACATTTTCCACGTAAATCAATCGATATCCACAAACTGGCAACACCTTTTTTGCTGCAAACATATAAATCAACAAGATATACTAATATATAGATGACAGATCATAAACGAACATACAAACATAGCCAAGACCCCATGCTGACTTGAAAGAAAAGAACAGACAAACAGCAACATTTTGCAAAAATATGGTAACTCAAGAGGCCCCAACTTTTGTTCTTAATTGAGTAATGTTGGGAAAAAAAATCAAATCGCTACGGGAAACAAGCATACCGGAACTGATGGAGCTATAGCTGACAATTGCTGACTGGTCAGTAAAGTAGGGGCAGCCACTTGTGTGGTTTGACTTCCAGATGACAGCCAAGGTTGTCCCCCCGAAGGGAAAGGAGGAACATGCATTTGGGATGACGATTGAGTGTGAGAGGGCATGTTCAGGCCACTTAGAGCCTGGGCAAAAGGAGGTGGTGCAAACTGAAAATAATCACTAACAACATAAAGAAGCCAAAAGTAGGCTAAGCCATAAGTTCAAGGAGCCTTGTGCTATTTCTTACCGTATATGATGATGAGAATGGATTTCCGGCACCACTAACACCAGGCATGTGACTATTCAAAGGCGGAATGACTTGTTGAGGCTGTGGCATACTTGATTGGATAAATGGCATCTGAATTGCCTGAGATGAAAGTATACCATGGCCAGGCTGGCTGGGCCTTGGGGGAAACTGCTGCATTGGTTGAGAAAACTGGGGTATTTGACCATGACCAGGAGGCATTCCAGCATTTGGTGTTTGTCCAACAGGTCGATATTGTGGAGAGGCTGAAATTGATGAAGCAAAGGGCTGGCTTTGCTGTGTTGATACAGCAGGTCGAAACTGTGATATCAGACACACTCGTGATGCACTTAGGATAACAGTCTTGCAAGGAAACAGATAAAATATTTGCACAAAGCAAGTTCAATAGCATACTTGCATGGGAAATGATGAACCAAAACCTTGAGGTGGTGTGGATCCAACTGAAGGAGGCCAAAGAGGCTGTAAAAGGAAATACCAAGATTTGAAGATTAAGACCTCCAAAAAATGATAAACATTTAGCTGCATGACTAGCATGTTAATCACAAAAGTTAGGAATGATATGCATTTAGTGGTATGTCAACCATCTAAAAATGTTACAGTAAACATAGGATTCCAAATAACCTTAAAACGGTAATATAAGACTTAAAATTAGTGAGCCACAATTTAGCAGGCAAAAATTGTTCTCAAGCTTACAATTGAGGCCGCAACTCTGCAACATTCCGCTGAATATGTTCAAGTTAAAAATATGTATATTCCACTTTCATTTCTTTAATCGTCTTTTAGCAGAATCATCCACGTTCTTCTCATTATTCTATTCTCATGCTATTTGTTAGGCATGTTCTTTAAGTAACTCGTTTTGCCAGCAACACTAAATTAAAGTTCCCTTCCAGATGATGTGCAGCAATCCATACTCTCTTTTAGCAAAATAAATTGCATACGATATATTTCAACAACAAAGACAATACACCTAGAGAAATTACCTGTGGACCAGACGGCGGAGGATTACTGGCCATGACTGCACATATATAACTATCCACAAAAAGCTGCACATTACAAATACATGATTAGCAAAAGCAAATATCAACCCTCCCTCCGACCTAAAATGGACATGATTCAGAGTATTAAGGGTTAAATCATCTCATTTTTGGAGTAAGTTTGGACATTCATCTCAAATTTTTAAATTAAAATTTACATATTCAAAAAGAAACATACTATAACTCTTTTTCTTCATTCAATATGGTTCCAACATCATACTATACCAACACGGAAACCCCACCCCCCACCCCCGGGAATCAACAGTGGACATTCTTGCATTTGTTTTTTATACAAAAAGTTTATAAATTACGCTTATAAAAACAGAGGTCAAAAACAAAATTTATATAACTCGTCAATACAACAAAAATTGCACCAAAGTGAATCGACGGTGATCTTAAAACCATTGTGAAGAAGAAAAAAAAGGAACAAAATTTGCAAATTCAGCAAATTGGTAACCAACTATGGACTTGTAGGGAATGTGAAAAAAAACTGACAATATAAGTTGGCGCCGGGATAGGAGATGGATATAAAGAATTTACCTGAAAGAAGATTCAGTAAAGCTGAGAAGAGCGAGATTGAAGAGTGAGACTGCAAAAACTGAATACAAACCCTAGCGAGCGAATGAGTCGTGTTGCAATCGATAACACCGGCGTGGCTCGGACCCAGTGCGTACAAGAAAGTACTCGTCCTTATTCTTTTTCTCCTTTCTTATTTTCTTTTTTATTTCTTCCGTTTTGATTTAACTAGTTTTTGGGTACACTTCATATATCTCGGTAATATTTTATGCAGCAATAACATAAAAAAAACAAGCTTGTAACATTATTAAGAAAATAAGATACGAAAGTAAAATTATTATGTAAAAAATAGAGTGAAGAATAAAAAATACTTATTTAATAATAAAAAAGGCAAGATGAGAGAAAAAAGTAAGGTAACATACGATACAATAAAATTTAAATAACAATTAAAACAAATATTGTATTTAAAGTAACAATATAATAGGTAACAACCATCCAAACAAGCTATAAGTATCAAACTTCAAAAATCATATAAATATTATTAGACTATATATGTTTGATGCGTAATTCCTTCCATTATTGAGTGTAATTTAAAAATATTACATATAAAAAATTGGATGAAGAGAGAATTGATACTTGCGTGGAAAAGTTATTAGTATATCAAAATATTTAATTTATAATTAACAAAAATATTGAACCTTGAGTAAACTTTGGTATAAAATGCATAGCGTTTGATTCGTTGGCTTCTTTCTTATTTCATAGTGTGTTCATGTTTCTCCGCCTTCTCTCTAACGTTTAGAGAGAGAAAACACCTACTACTGTTTCATCATATACAGAACACATACTTCCAATTCATAACTTCCTGGATCTATTACCCATCATCAATAATTTCACCCTTGGATGTTGAGCTCACTCATCAGAACAAGATCAACTTGCACGAAGTACCAATAACCCAAGGACGCCAACACCAACTCCGACATATCAGATCAAGTAAGTAATAGAGCCAAATTAATTCTCCCTCCTCCGTCTGATTCAATCGACTACGATTGACTTATTCCATAAACTAAGCCTTGATTATGAAAACGATAACCCTTTAAAACACCCTCAATTTATTCATATTTCCAAAACGGACAAAACTCGTTTATAACATCCCTGGTCCCAAGCAGTTATTATCAAACTCCTTAGACAAAAGGTGTTCTACAACTACCTAAAAATTAAACTACACACCATTTGGAAACCATCAGAATCGCTCACTCTTATTGAACTTGGGCATGAATACTACCTAATAAAATTCACCCAGAGAGAAAACTACACTAAAGTAATGCAACAAGGACCATGGTTCATTAGGCCCAATACCTTTCCCTTCGTCAGTGTGAACCTAAGTTTAACCCAGCAGCAACACACATTAACTTCTCTAGGGGTGTGCATTCAAATCGGTTTATCGATTTATCGATTTCGATTTCTATTTCAAAATTTTCCTTATTGAGTTATCGATTTCGATTTTGATTTTGTCCTCTTCGATTATCGATTTATCGATAAACCGATAAGATATAATAAAAAGACAAATATACCCTTATTCTATAATACTTTTTCATTTACCCTAAGTCCCTAACCTTGTTATTTTCTCTACCCATTCTTCAGCGCCTCTTTTACCTTTCTCCCTCTCTCGCGCGAACTGCAAACCCAGCAGAGAAAGTGAACTCCGACGAACTCCGGCGTACTCTGGGGTACTCCGGCGTACTCCGACGACTTCAATAGTACGTTTCTCTGCTGCAAAAGCACAAGAAACAACTCCTTGACAGACAAATTCCAACATCGCCTTTGCACTGTCAATGACTTCAAAACCTCAAAGGCTCGAATTATTTGTTGGTGAGTCCTTTTCTGTTGTGTTTGATGGGGTCGAGTCGATTAGCATTGATCCATCACAGCCATTATAATGCCAGAACGAAAATGTTAACCAAGTATAGAGTAAATAGTCAATATGTTGGATGTATAATGTATTAGCCGTTCTTATATGGTTTTTAATCTTAAGTTAGTAGCCTTAGATTTCTTATATTCTTAATGGAAAACAGAATTAGCCGTGATGATGTATTATTTTTTTTTATACCATTGGAGTGTTGGCAGCATACATTTTATCGCTTACTTTCGTTTCGTTGCATGTGCTTGTTGACACAATTTTTATGTTATAAACGGTGTTCGTCTTATTTTAGCTTCTTTTTGTCCATATTAGTTAGGCGTATTTATTGCGATATACTTTTCGTGGAATCCAGTAAGTTTTCTTATTGGTGTAATCGATAACCGAATCGATAAGCCCCAAAAATCGATAAATCGAAATCGAAAAAATCGAAACCTTATTGAAACGATAACGATAAGCATATGTACAAATCGATAATCGATAAGTAATTATCGATAAGGGTCAAAATCGAATCAATAAATCGAATGCACACCCCTAAACTTCTCTACTATTTGGATCCTCTTACAAGAATTACCCACTGAATTTTATGACTTACAAATTCTACAAAAAAATTGATAATTTCATTGGACACCTCTTTAAAATTGATTATTGTACCAGTCAAGCTTTTAGGGAGCAATATACATTCTTATGTATTCTTGCCCCTCCAAGCACACCTCTTCCTACCAAAATTTTATTAGGAAACCACCTAACCCATCCACTATGAAGACATTACTCCCTTGTGCCAAAAATTTGGCGGCCTAGGTCATACAAGGCACTCATGTTCCTTACACATTTCTTCTAAGTCGTCCACTTCTTCATCTCCCCCGTTGACAATGGCACACTGTTGTATACCCTAAAAACTCTAGAAAAACCTCGATTCATTCAAGAGCTACAACCTTTATGTTTGTAACACCATATTCACCCTCATGAAACACTAACTATTACACAAACACTCCTTAACCTAGCAACATACAATACACCCTTGCTTACCCTAAAAAACTGCTTCACATTTTCCTCTACTGCCCGAGGCACCACACCTAATGATTACTAACATCCCCTAGCCCACATGTCTGCCCTGCCAATTCCACTTCAAGTACCAACAAAGATCTCCAAAATCAAATCCCCCTCCCTACCTTTAAAATGACTGCTACTACACATAAATTACCTAAAACACAACACATGTCCACTAACACCTTTTCACTCTTTCCCCCTTTCACGCTTATGTAATAACTGATGCAAACCTACCCTCGGTTGAAAAGCCTAACCTACTGCTACCCTCACTAGGATCTCAAGTACCATCGGCAATGGAAACTTGTACCATCATTGTGGTTGTACTTTCCCCGCCTACCCCTTCTTATCATAACCACCCTCACGTCTCACCTAGAAAACATTCCCCTTCTCCACATATAAATATTGATCAACATATTCACCCATATACCCCACATCACCCTCCCTCATACCCATAAATAAGTCAACCAGCTTCCTCTTATGCACCGCAATATATCCGCATCATCGTTGTTACCTTCAAGGCAGGCGAACTATCAACGACATACAGACCAACCATTATGCTCTTCCACTCCCACAACCACTCACCAACCCCTACCACATCCCCAATCTCATGGGTCATCCACTATTCCACAACACCTACTTACACCATCACCAACACCCTCCAACTATCACCCCGCCAAAATAATTACCACTAGTGCAACAACAATACTAGACAACAACGATTTGCTAATGACTCTTATCCAAAGATGGTGTACCTACACCAGGATCATGTCATGCAGATACTCCATCTCCAAGACATCACAACACGGGAGACTCACACAAAACTCACTCAAGTTAAGGAATGTCTCACCCATCTTCCCAATAACATTTCAATGATGGCTACCCCCCACATCCTAATTATTGGCCATACTTCAATGACTTACATCCTCAACAGCTGGAAGAACCTCTTCCTCCTCTACCAGAACAACTGCCACCTTTTCCACCACCAATGGAGCACGAGGAAATATCCCTACCACCATCACCACCGTTGGATGACGACACCCTAATAATGGAGGACGACCCACCTCGCCAAGAGGCATTCATGGAAACTCTCACTCTGACAACTCCAGTGACCATCTCCATGCACTAAAATATCAAAAGAGGATATCTAATACTTGCTCCACCAACGCTACGGAGGATATCTACATACGATGCAACCAGGTCCACTATTGGAAATACCTCAACATCATCTCACCAAGCACTTGGTCATGTCGCTAGCTACGGGAGGGATCTCATCCCCCACCACCAATAGATCCATGAAGATCATGCTATGGAATTATCGTGGGGCTAACAACCCAGAATTTCGACCACACCTACAATTTTACTCAACGAGAACAACCCTACTGTACTATGTCTCACTAAGACTAAGATGGATGATCACACTTCTCTCCTTGATGCTTACGACTTCACTGACCTTATCCAGGTTGCAGCGCATGGATACTCAGGTGGCATTATCATTTTATGGCGAGCTCATAAGCTAACTATTGATCTCGTTGCCATCACTACTCAGGAGCTGCATGCTTCTATTCAGGTATCTCCTACTGCCCAACCTTGTCTTATTTCTTTAGTATATGCAAGTATTTCATATATATCTAGAAAAACTTTATGAAAAAATCTAGAACACTTTGCATACAATCACAAATATGATTGGTTCAAGTATTTTTAAAGTGTGAAAAAAATTGGAGGTAACCCCATCAAAACAACCAGAACAAATGCTTTCCTTAAATGTATTGATAATATTAATATAATTGATTTAGATTTTACGAGCTCCCGTTTTACATGGACCAACAAACGTATTGTTATTCATAAATAAAACTTGGAATGGTTAGGCCATTTTTACGCTAATGAGACTAGATCTTTTTTACGAATCCAGTGTGCTACATTTACCCCGCACTCTATCAGATCACTACCCCATTCTTCTTAACCTCACTAGGGTTACCTCGAGACTACCATCTATTTTTAAATTTGAATCATCTGAAATTCCAATCTGTTGTTGCCTCCAATTAGTCCCACAACAATGACTACTCTTTAGCCCTACAACTTTTCACCACAGGCACAATTTTGGAATAAACATACTTTTGAAAATATTTTTTACAAAAAAAAAAAAATTACTTTAGAACGACTACATGCCTTCAAAAAACAGATTTGAACCTCAAAAATAGTTTTCACTACAATCTTAAAAATCAACAGCTCACTAAAATTCATACTATTCTAAAATATGAGGAGGATTTCTTGAAGCTTAAATCTAGAATACAATGGATTAATGATGGTGATGTTAATACATATTTTTCCATCTCTCCACCACTCAGCAACGTCACAGAAATTGTCTCATTGGGATTTATATATAGTGGGGAATTGGACTTTTGATCCCGCCATTATTTAGACAACCATAGTCACACATTTTGTTGACTTATACATGACACAATTATCCTCTTGCTCCAATGTTTAACGACATGATCGGTCATTTTGTGTATTTGAGCTCTGTTTCCTCTTTTGAAGCTTTCCGTATATACATTTATAGTTATATAACTTGCGGGATGGTTAGTTTAATTTTCGAGAGTTTTTGGATCGATTTGTAACAATTGGTTCTTAGTTCGGAGGTTTAAGTTGGAAATATTGACTGAGGTTTAACTTTTGTGAAAAAAACTCGGAATGGTATTTTGGTGGTTCAAATAGGTTCATATGGTGATTTTGGACTTAGGTTTAGGCTCAGAACTGGGTTCGAAGGTTCTTAGGTTGAATTGGATCTTTTGCCAAAAGTTGGCAATTTGAAGTTTAGAAATTTCTAAGTTTGACAATGGTTTGATTTTATGGCTATCGGGTTTGGACTTTAGTTTCGAGACTTGGAATGAGTCTATTTTGTCATTTGGAACTTGTGTGTAAAGTTTGGTGTCATTCCAAGTTGGTTTTATACAAATTAGACGCTTGATTGTGATTTTAGCGATTCTTGAGTCTCATTGTAATTTTCATGTATTTTGGTGTCCGATTCGTGATTCTAGACATTATTTTGGTGTTTTGATTTTGCAAGCAAGTTCTTATGATATTTAGACTTGTGTGGATGTTTGGTGAGGGATCCCGGGGGTTTGGGTGAATTTCAGACGTGTTTCAAGTCATTTGAGTGAAGTTTCAGTTTTGTTGGTTTTTGGGTTGATGTTGCAGGTCTCGCAAATGCGAGATCATGTTCGCATTTTCAAGGTGTTCTAGTGATGGGATGTTCTCTTTTTGCAAACTTTTGGATCACATTTGCGATGGGGCATCTCAGCAGGGGGTGACTGCAATTGCGATCAAGCGGTTGCTTTATCGAAGGGTCTATTGTCGGATTTGCGAAGAGATTGACGCTTTTGCGACATTCTTAGGGTTTCTCAGACGTCGCTTTTGCGATCCTTTTTTTGCATTTACGTGGGGTCGCATTCCCTAGATCGCGTTTGCAACTTCTGTAGTTGAACAAAAAGATGAGATTTCGGAACTTATTCTAAATTTAGCACATTTTGGAGTGTTAGACTCGGTGGGAGACGATTTTAGGATGATATATTCATACAAAGTTACTGGGTAAGTGATTTTGATTCAATTATATAACATGATTGTTTATGAATTTTAACATCTAAATTAGGATATTTGAAGAGAATTTTTGGGAATTTTTTACTATGTTTTGAAAAAATAAAAATTTAAGATTTGAGAGTCGAATCGGATTCGGATATGAAAATCCAAACACATATAAGGACTCGTGGGGTTATGGGTTGTCGAGATCTACCCTTCGACTCGAGTTTTGACCGAGCGAGCATGGGGTTGAATTTTGGGAAATTGGGTAAAGATCTTAACTTTATTAATCGAACTTGGTTTCTCTTGCATTGTTTAATATTATTAAGTTATTTTTGGCTAGATTTGAGCCGAGCATAGGTGATTTTTAAAGGAAAAGTAATTTTAGAGAATTGAATTATCTTAATTGAAGTAAGTATCTTGCATATCTTTGTGTGGGAAAATTACCCCTTAGGATTTGGTCTAATTTGCATTATTTGTACTATGTGAAACGATGTGTACATAAGGTTACGACTATGTACACGGGCGTATGTGTGGCAATTGTTCGGATTAGAACTTAGGCTATTAATATCCCTTTATTCGGAATTGTTTAGTAAATGAAGCATGTGCTACTATTGATTCACTCCCCTTATCCTTGTGTTATTGTTGTGATTCTTGTATACATTATTGTTGATTCGTGGGCTATATATTGTTGTGGCTATGGTATTATTGCATGGGCGATGTTGTGGCATATGTGCACGTGTTGTGTAGGTTGGTTATTGTGTTGTGAATGAGATGCACATGTGGCAACATAAGTGTGGTGTTTATTAATGCACATGTAGCGAGATAAGAGGGCTTATGAGCCTGTTGCAAGTAAGGAGAAATACTTCATTATGAAGCACATGCGGCGAGATAAGGGGGCTTATACGTGTGTAGTTATATAAGGGGAATACTTCATGTGAAGCTAACGTGGCTTCATAAGGGTGTCTTGTAGATTATGTTATGTGGTATTTCAGGGTGATTCTTGATGTTACTCTTGTGTTGGAACATGTTGATTATTGAACATATCCTTGTTCATTTAAATGATTTCACTTTATGTTTTTACGAGTTATTAGTTAATGTGCTGTGTTATTACACGCCCTATTCTTTGTTGATATTTATTCCGTTATGTTTTTTCCCGTTGTCAGTGTTATATCGATATTCTGCACATGTTATTTGATGAGGGAGCGCCTCGACTTAAACCTCATCACTACTCCACTATTAATCCACTCATACATTTGTTTATCTACTCTCACATGCTTATTTGACGTTGTAGCACTTGTTCCACCTCTAACTTGTTATTTGGCTCTTACATCCTTTAGTTGAAGTTATTACTTCCCTTATTGTCTTGTTACTTCTTTAATTGTTGAACTACCATAATTGGAGTTGTTATTTCATGGAATATATTCTTGTTGAGTTATTGTTGTTGAAGTTTTAAAAGTCATTATTGTTGATACCCTATTTTTTCTCAAAATATTGTAAAATTGCATATATAGCTTCAAAATCATGCATCAATATCAATTGATATTCTTCCATAATTTTCCTATATTTTTATTAATTTATCCAGCATTTTATTTCCAATAAATAATTATAAAATTGCATTACGAATGATTTCAAAAACATTTCTTGATTTCATTAATTATGTAGGGTCCTATTACGGCCAAATCATTTCATGATTAGCCAAATTGGCACCTTTTGGCCATAATTACAATTATGGCCAATCATATAATTTATGCTATTTTGCCCAGAAATTAATCATTTTGTATTTTTAAAATACTAAGTAATCATTTTAAACTATTTATATGTGTGACATTCATTTTTTACAATTTATTAGCTATTTTGTAAATTATTTAATTTAATTTAATTAGGTATTTAACAAATAGCCATTTTTCATTTCAATTCTAGCCTATTAAAATCAGCCCAAACTCCAACTGAATTAACCCAATACCCCAGGCCCAATCCGTTGAAATCCACCCGACCCAGTACCTGGTTTAATCCTGGCCGTTGATCAATTTTGATCAACGGTCCAGATCCCCCCTTTCCTAATTTAACCCTAAAGGCTACCCTTTCCCCTCTCATTCCCCCCTCTCATTCTCTCTGTTGTCTCCGTTGTTACACTCCCCTCTCCCCTCTCATCTCTCTCAAGGCGATCGCTGCTAAACCTAGCTCCCCTCACTGGCCGTTGCTATGACGGTGACCATGGTGGTCTCACTACCATCCTTAGCCTCCATGGCTCCATCACACGCCGGATTATTGCTACCCTAAGGTCCTCAAGAGAACCTGAAGCGGTTCAACTCCCACACATGGCCTTTCATGCCGTTCTCCGGCAGTCTGTCGTGCCCCCCTTTTTTCCTTCACGGGTTAGGTACGCGGAGATCGGGTTTAATGACATTCTGGACAACTCCTTAAAGAAAAAGGTTTTAAGGAAGAGTCGCCACCTAACGATTTTATGGTGCGTTAGGGCACCTAGAATAATTAACTCATAAACGAGTTTGCATTACCAGAGATTGGGTAAGGGCTTGAAGTTATCCCAAGGGGAAGGTGTTAGGCACCTCTCAAGATCCACAACTGTGGGTCCCAACCAAGAAGTTTTGTGAATTTGGACGGTGAACAAGTAGCAAGTAAGGTTCATATAAGAGGGGATTTCAGACAAGTATGAAAATCTTTAAAGGTTTTGGGAAACATTAGAATAAACATTTGAAAAGAACTATCCTAGGTTTAAAGTAATACGGATCACATCAATGCAATACCCGGTATGTCACATCCTCAATGAGGGGCTACACATGGTATTAGCGCACCGATCATCATATCCATATTCTACCATTCCCGCCCCGTTAAGGTATTTAAAATGCGTGTGTCGGTCATGAAGCTTATTGCGTGCTATTACCCGTCCCATTCTATAAGTCCTGGAGGGTATTTAGGACTACTAATCCTACAAGGTGAGTACTAGGCTGAACCCCTAGGTTTAAAAGGATAAAATTCTAAGCGACATGTAAAACAAATAGGACTACAGATATGGGGAACACATAAGGGCATATACGAGGCTCACAGATCCCTCCATAGGCAAACACATAGATAGCACGCCTCAAACACAATCAAAGTCCAAAATCAAGATTTAAAACAGGAGCTCTGAGTTGGAAAATAGTAGGTTTAAGAAGTTTTTGGTTTTTTTGAAACTCAGTAATAAAGCAGGAAGTTCAGTTAAAACAGAGCAGTTTAAAGAAGAGGAATTGATTAGAAATCCAGTAATTTAAAGACAGTAGCAGGATTTAAAAGTGCACAGTAGTTTCGATGAAGTTTTCAGTAAAAATGGATGAATAACTTTTAGAAAACCAGTAATCAGAAGTAAAACAAGATTTTTTAAATAAAGCAGAGTAACTTCGAACATGAGTGACTTACTTTGAAATCCAATAACTCAAAAATAAAGCAAGAAACAGTAGTTTTCAGTAAAAGAGAGTGAATGCACAACTTCAAGAACCAATAATTTTAAAATAGAGCAAGGATTCAAACAAAACAGAGTGATCTTGTGAAAGGGAGAATTTGTTTTGAAAATCTATTAATTGTTGGGCAAGCAGGAGTGAAAATAATGACACACAGCGAGGTTCTCAGGTTTCCAGAAGAGACTGATTAGTTTTACAGATCATTTTTTTAACACAAACATGACACAAAATGATTGATTGGGTTTTAATAAGTATTGGGCCTAAGGTTTGCCTAGGCGGGCGTATACATTGCCTATTTTGTTTTGAAGGTGAACATGCAGACTGTAGATCTGATTTTAAAGATATGCAGGATAATATACTTGCAGAAGCATTTTAAACCATTTAACCACATTTTAGCGAGATTATCAGATTAGATACATGCTAACTAGGTGTTCAGCAAAATATAACTTGAAACAAACATGCTGAAAGGTAAGGTCCTAAAGAACATGATATCTAATGCACACAAGGATACCTAAAGACATGGTTTCTAAATGTAATGCTTATGGAAATGCAGTAGCCGTACATTATATCACTTGTTATAATTATTAACTGTGAACAGGGCTTATAAAATAACTGGAACATAATAGACATGCTGAAATAAAGAACCTAAACATGATTTCTATTGCATGATATGCATGTCCTAAACATGATACTATTGCACACATAGGGAAATAAATCCTATAGTCATGATTTCTACCCATTATTATGCTAAACATGCATAACCCCCTTCCCATATTCACTATCCAGCCCCAATTATTCGTTTACAAATTATTACAAACCAAGAAATAATAAATTACATCACTTAAAGGAAAATAAGAAGCTAATTCTATAGGGAGCCTTCAATCAGGCCCATATCTCCCAACCTCAATCCTTTTGAGTTTCACAGCCCTATATGGTCTGGGTGCGGCAAAGCCCCCTAGGGCCCTCATGGGTCCCTGGCCGATACCAGCACCCAAACATAATTGCCAAAGTTGAACAAGTGCAGTGTGAAATTACCAGCCTCAATGTATCAAGGTTCAGAGGGAACTCATGGGTTCTCTAAGCAATGCTTGCACTGAGGGGGTAGAACCTAAATTTCTAAGAGTAGTGTGAAGTGCTAGAAAGAGAGAAACGTTTGTAGCTGAAAAGAGTTTACAAAACTGGAGAGTTGTTTTGAAAGATTAGCTTTTGAAAAACAAACAGAAGTACCAGACCAATCAACAAGTTCAACACTACATGGTTTCACACAGGGACGATGGGAGAGGGGACAAATAGATCAGGAAGTGATACATGGATTTAATAGAATTGTTCAAACATGATTACACAAATCATAAAGGTTCAGGGAATCAATAAATGGCCAAGTTTAAACATGACAATAGACAGTAACAGGATACATGCATAACATGTACAAATCAAGAATAAACAACAATCCTAGAAGCATTAGCATGTAAATCTTAAAGAGATGAAGCTTGGTGAGTACTGAAAGATAAACAAGAGACTTAATTGCATGTTGAATAGTAGAAGCACAAGTAGAAGAAAATCAGGAGGATGACAAATTGAAACAATAATAAACACATTGGTTTGAGACTTGGAATTTAATTAGAACATACCAGTGAGAAAAAGAGCAAAGCAAAATGCAAAAGCAGAGTGAGAGCACAATATTAGTCTTGGCTTATGGCCAGCTAACAATAGACAAGAGCAGAGAGAACAATAGTAGAGCAAAGAAAGAGAGAAAGAATTCTAGCACAAGAGAGAGCTTAGAATAGTATTCATGTTCGTTGTTTGTTTAATGAAAGAGCATAAGTATTTATAGTTGAAAACATGTGCTCAAATAAGGCAAGAATTGGAAGGCAGAATCAATTAGTGTAAGCAAATACACGGTTCCCTTAAGTCAAGGGATTCAAACTCAAAAATGGTAAGACAATATAGCCACATAAGGTAAAGGAAAATCAGTACCATACTTAAATAAGGAAAGAATCCAAGCCTGTTAAGTAACATGGAAACTCAGAATCAATTAACTAAGGAATCAAGACCAATCACTCCCTTAAGTCAAGGGATTCAAATTCAAATGGTAACAATACATAGTTATATAAGGCAGAGTAAGATCAGTCAATAATCAACAAGGAAAGAAAATCATGTTTACCAAGCAATAGGGTAAACAATTAGGACCAAGTTCAGAAAACTCCAATTAAGGAGTGAGTCAGTAGAATGAGATGATACAACAAATCAATCAACTTACACATTCGAGTAACACCCTAGGGTTTTACATGAAACCATTAAATAAGGGAACCAGAGTCAATCAAGAGGGGATTACTATACCATGCTTCAACATATAAATAGAGAAGGCAAATAACAGTAGCAAATAGACAGGTCTAGCAACGTTGACAGAAAGAGGCAAGAGATGAACAACATATGAATATAATCACACAGAGATGCCACAAACAAACTAAAGAATCATTCGAAGCATGATAATCACAGAAAACTTAACAAGAATCAGGCAGTAGGAAGAACCAAACACAAAGGTCTAAAACAAATTAGGGCTTTTCAACATAGGCAAGTTAAAAAGCGGTAAGAGAGTGAAAACAGTAGAGATATGCAAAGGAAGAGTTCAAGCATAAAGAAGAAACCAGTTTAAACTAGTGTAGAAAGATTCAGAGAAAACCCTAATTTCAAAGGAAACAAAACGTTTAAAAACTGAAGAATCGTAAAGATCGAGTTGAAAATAGTGCAAAATATGAGAGAATGAGTTTAAATCGTTAAAAATACAGAGATTTAAGAGATTTAGGTCAAAATTGGGGTTTCATAAGAACCCAGAGAAAAATAGGAGAACCTGCCGTGAAACTCTGGAATAGTGGTGGTTATGGCACAATCGAGTCAAAAACCCACCGGAGAGAGGCCGGAAACAACCCAAGCAGGAGCTCCAGTGGCCGTCTGGCATGGTAGAAACTCTTTAAGAGTCTCATAGACGGAGTAAGCCGGAGCAAGGCGGCTGGTAGTGGAAAGGACGGTGGTCGGAGGTGGCCGGAGAGGAGATAAGCTTCATCGGAGAAGAAGGTGAACCTGAAGGTTCTAGAGAGAAGGGAGAGAGAAAGAGACGAGAAGAGAGAGAGAGAGAGAGTCAGTCTCGAAGACTGAGGGGTCGGGGGGTTGTTTGGTTTAATTATGGTTAGAAGATATTTGGGTCGTTGATCTCATTTGATCAACGGCTCAGATCAACTGGACGTTGGGCCGGGTAAAGAAATGATTTGGGCTGGGTTGATGGATTGGTTAAATGGGTTGGGTATTGGGTTAAAGAGGGTCAGATAGGTTGGGTTAAATGGGTTTAAAATGTGGCTATGATTTAAATAGATATGGCTAATTGCTAAATACCCAATTAAATATGTAATTAATTACTTAAAATAACCAATAATTATATAAAAATAAAAGTAAGCCAAAATAGGTAGAATTAAAGAAATTGGCTAATATTAAGTGTAAAGATGCACAAATTTCGAATTAAAATAATACAAAATGTCCAATTGGACCATAATTGCAAAATTATTGTAATTGAAATTAAAGAAGACCCAATTGGATAATTTATGAAATAATTGGATTTTAATAGATAAAAAATGATTATAAATAACATACTGAGCTGGGAAATATTTTGAAATTATTTATAGCATAATTTATGAATTATTTAAATATGAAAATATTAAATAAACAGGGAAATAATTTACATAAAATATGGAAAAATAAGGAAAAATACTCATTATTACAAAGAGTAATTTTGGAAGCTTATATGTAAATTTGAAAATAATTTGAGGAAAAATTGGGTATCAAGAGCTGCCCCTCTTTACTAGGGAAGGATGAAAGAGTTGTTGGGTAAAGATATGATGGCCAGTTTTGATCGAGATGAAACTGTGGGGTAAAATTAGGCTGCACCCTGGCTTCTGAGCTGCCTACATATCCCTGGTTTTACAGGAATCAGGCCGTATGTAGTTCCGGAATCATCGACGAAATATACCGGTGATATCTCACAAGAACGGACGCAAGGTGCGAGGTAAGGTAAGAGTGTGAAGGTTTTACGGGGTTGTATCGGAGAACTGGAGCGGTCCACTCCTGTCTGGCTGGCTGTCCCGTCCGGATTACCTGCAAATAAATAACAAGCATATATCGTGCATAATATAAACATGATGCAAGTTCCCGTTGGACTATGAATGTTGTATTTGGACATTTTAGGATGATGTCCTTAGACCATGATGTCCTGGGCCATGAATCGCTTGGTGCGGGATTCGCAGGCTATGAAATGATGTTCTCGGGCCATAAGGATGGTGCCTCCGAACCATGATGCCTTTGAATAATGATATGCGGGTTGAATAAAAGAGATCCTCATGCCATGAAATGATGTTCTCGAGCCATGAAGATGGTGCCTCTGAACGATGATGCCTTTGGACAAGTTGGCGATATTTCAGCCCATGAAGAATGCGGTAGTATGATGCTAATAAGACAAAGTTTAGTCTTGCGATTTGCGAAAGAAAAGAGTGGCAGAGCTTAGCCCGAAAGAAAGCGTAAATAAATAATTTCACGAAAGGTGATTGCTTTGAAAGGTAGATAGGAGCTTTATGCAATGAAATAAAATGCAGGGGAGGTAGCGTGGAACCTTGGAAGGCAGAATAGTAGCCTTATGCAGTGCAAGAAAATAAAATGCATGGGAGGTCGCGTAGAACCTCAGAAGGCAGAATAGTAGCGTTATGCAGTGCAAGAGATAAAATGCATGGGAGGTAGCGTAGAACCTCGGAAGGCAGAATAATAGCCTTATGCAGTACAAGAGATAAAATGCGTGGGAGGTAGCGTGGAACCTCGAAAGGCAGAATGGTAGCCTTATGCAATGCAAGAAAATAAAAATGCAGGGGAGGTAGCGTGGAACCTCGGAAGGCAGAATGGTAGCCTTATGCAATGCATAAAAATGCGGAGAGAGGTAGCGTGGAACCTCGGAAGGCAGAATGGTAGCCTTATGCAATGCAGGAAATAAAAATGCAGGGGAGGTAGCGTGGAACCTCGGAAGGCAGAATGGCCTTATGCAATGCAGGAAATAAAAATGCAGTGGAGGTAGCGTGGAACCTCGGAAGGTAGAATAGCCTTATGCAGTGCGGGAAAATAAAATGACAGTAAGAGTTCTTAGCTGATGATAAACTGCGGTGATACGATCGTGGTGAATAAGCGCTGTTTGCGATGATAGTAAATGTCAGCATGTGCGACGAGTTTGAGAGAGTCTTTTGAGAGATATACGTCCTGCAGAGATAATAATATGTTTTGGGCTTTTGCCGTCTTTGTGCCTGCATCCAAAGAAAAATCATGAGTTCTGTAAAGGGGAGGGTTAGTTCGCATTCCTCGCTGGCTTGGCTTGTCTCCTTGATAATGATCACCCTATTTGTATCACAGGGGTAGCGTTGCTAAACAAGCTGTTATTTCGTTAAAACCCCCAAAGTTCTTGGTTTTAATTTGTTGCTCTGAGTTTGTTTTTGATAATATGTTTACCTGTTCTATTATGTTTATTGTGTTCTCATGAATACTTTTTGATTCGTGACTTTTGCCCTATATTTGCTTGTTAGGGTTTCTGGTTACTATTATCCCTGCTTATTATGTGGTTCTACTCTATTTTTGCTCATCAATGCCTCTATATCTTCACTTCTCCTGCCTGTATTATGCTTATTCAGTAATTCATGTTATGCTCTATGTAAATCCCTAATTCAGTGTGATTTTACCCTATTTTGATTACTAGGGTTTCTGATTCTTGCCTATTATGTGCTTATTCCGTGCAATTTGTGTTGATTCCCTTAATCAGTACTACTCCTGTTTGAATCCCTAATTTCTTATAATTGATACCTTTCACTGATCTCTTGTGATGATTACCTTACTGATTTTCAACCTTTAAGATATTTTCTTTCCTTATTTTTGGTCGACTATGCTGTCAATAGATTCTTAAGTACTTTCCTTAATTAGATTTTCTAAACTTAGACTAATTACTTATTCTATATTTAGTACGCTGAAATTATTTCCTTGTGTGATATATTCCAGTCATATATGGTGTCTTTCCTTATCTGTCCACTATCGTTGAAGTTAACTTCTTCAATTAAGGGAGTATCTACGCTCATTTTATACTAATTGATACCTAGTTCCATAATTACTGCTTGACTTTGATTCTTACCTTATTATTCTACCTAGTATCAAGCTACATATACATGCTCTCTCATTTAACACACACACGAACACACTGGCTCAAAAAGCTCTCTCTCACAACTAAAAACTTTCTGCTATCTTTCTGTGTTACTTATTACTGTTCCAAGTTAGCCGGCTGCAAGCCAAGGTTAACTATTGTGCTCCCCTATCCTCCATTTTGTGTTTACTGTCTCCTTTACTGGTATGTTCTGATTTCAATTCAAGTTCCCAAACTAATATGCTACTTTTACTGCTTCAGTTCATCCTGTTTCTAGTTTATTTCTATCTCTGGTTTTGTTGTGCCACCTGTAGTTGACATGCTTACATTCTTGTCTATCTAACATATATGTTATGTACTACTTCTCTTTTAAGATCATCATATGTTACCCCCTCCCCCCCCCCCC